>JASVEL010013607.1:0-212129 GCA_032618575.1 Nicotiana noctiflora
CTTGACTTTTCATGTAATTTGTCAGGCCTTCAACTACTTTAATCAAATTTGCAAGTTGTTCTTCTATGGTAGAAGCTTCAATCATCATTGTTTGCATGACCACTGCATATGATGAAGAATGATATGGGTCATCACTTGTATAAAGAGCAGATTGTGGTGTGACAAGAGGAGATATTAGAGCAAATTCGTTGCTCAACACATCATCATCTTTCTGTATGAAAGGATTTTGGGACTTATGACGATACTCTTTTGAAAGGATAAATCGCGCCAAAGTTCGTTCGACCACCTCAGCAATGTTCTTCACTTCTCCTAGCATGTACGAAGAGGATCTCACTTCTTTTGGAGAAGATGAACCAAAAATATGAGTCATGGACGACACTTCCAGCACTTGTTGTCCTAGTATTTCAGCTTTGCTTCTTTTGATTTGGCTAACAATCTCCATGGCAACTTCCAACCTGGTTTTGGAGTCAGCATCCTCAGCAACGTCGAATTTGGGATTGACCTTTGTTATGTCCATCTTGGTGTTCTAGAACTTCGAAGAGAAGAGATGAGAGGTAGAGATGCTCCCACTAGGCGTTCCAAAATTTGTAACAACTAAATTTCGCTCCTCAAAAATAATAATCAAGACAAGAAATATAGCGATAAATATTATATTTAATTTTAAGTGATGGGATCACAATCTCTAAAATTGTAACGAACCGACCCGTCGTTGCGGGAGTTATCACCTCGTTTTCACCGTTTTATGCTTTCATATCTTTCATTATATGTGTTTGGATATTTAAAGTCAATCGGGTAGAATTCGGTAAGAAATAGAGCAATAAACCTCTTTATGGGAAGGTTAGTTCGGAAAACTCAACCAAATGTTGAAATTTGATTTAGAAGGCTCGGAATGGATTTTTGATGATTCGACTAGTTTCGGGGGATGATTTATGACTTAGGAGAACAATCGAAATTGAATTCGTAGGTCTGGTGTAGATTTAGGCTTGAATTGGCTAAGGTTGGATTTTGGCGAATTTTGGATGGTAGGTGAGATTTTGATCCGAGGGTCAGAATGAAATTCAGAGAGTTGCAGTAGCTCCGTTAGGTGATTCTAGATATACGTACAAAATTTTAGATCGTTAGGAGGTATTTAGATCGGGTTTTAGATCCAATGCAAGTTTCGGAAGTTTTAGTTTAACTTAGAGTTGAATCCGTGATAATTCGATGATTTTGATGTTTTTGATGGTGTTTTTATGTTGTGAAAAAGTTTTAATAAAGTAATATAACATATCTGTGCATTTGGTTGAGGTCCTGAGTGTCTGGAGGTGAATTCGGATGGCCAACGGGCAAGTTTGGGATGAAAAAAATGCAGTAGAAAACTTGAAGAGCAGATTTGCTCTATGCGATCGCGGGCATGGGGCTGCGATCACGTAAAAGGGATTTGAGGAGCCCAGAATTTGCTCTATGTGATCGCGTGAAGTGGTCTGCGATCGCATAGGCTTATGTAATTGGTCAGTGCGATCGCGTAGAAGGGGAAAATGTTCATTGCGATCATGTAGGAGTCCCTGCGATCGCGTAGAAGGGATTTTGGGAGATTGAGTTTTTGTACTATGCTATCGCATGAGAGGTATTTCGATCGCATAGAAGTGAGGCTGGGCGGACGGAATGTTTTAAGGGGTTATTTCAGTTGCGACCCTCATAATTTTTCACCATTTTTACTCCGCCAAGAGAGGTTTTTGAACAATTTGAAGAGGGATTTCAACGGGAAGTGATTGAAGGTAATTCTCGTGGCCTAGAAACATAATTTAACTGAATATTTATCCGTTAATTCATTGAAATTGAGTAGAAATTTGTGAAGAACTAGGGCTTTGTTTTGAAAACGAATTTTTGGAATTTGAAAGGCCATTCGAACTCCGTTTTCGATAAATTTTATATGTACTGACTCGTGGAGAGACGAGGAATCCGTTGGTATGATTTTTGAAATTTTTCGAGAAGTGGGCCCGGGCTCGGATTTTACCAACCTCGTTAATTATTGTACTTTTCGAGTATTTTTGTTTGGGTTATGTTTCTTTGATCCAAATTTATGTATTCGCTTTGGTTTTGACTAGATTCAACGCATGAGGAGGTCAATACGAAAGGAAAAGGCATTGCGGATGAGTACACGGCCGGTTAAAGGTGAGTAGTTGGTATATATGATGGCCTGAGGGTTTGAAACCCCGACTTATCACATTGTGACCCTATTTAGGGCGTGACTCACATCCCATGGTAGGTACGGGATTGGTTATGACTGGGGATTGTGACTTGGTCCATCCCCAATAAGAATAATATTATATTGGCAATTGAAACGTACTATGTGTTAAATATATATGGGCTTTATGCCATGTTTGGGGCCTTGTGCCAACCTATAGTGTGACGACCCGGCCCGTCGTCACGAGAATTACCACCCCGTTATGTTGTAAATACATGTTTTACGATTTTATATCAGTGTTAGAGTCTATCGGGTGAGTTAGGAGTGAATTGGATTGAAAATGAGGCATATAGCCTTCTTGAAGGAAACTTGAATAAGGAAAGTCAACCCGGAGTAGACTATTTGGTTAGAGGGCTCGGAATCGGATTCTGATGATTCGGTTAGTTCCGAGAGGTGATTTGTGACTTAGGGGAGCGATCGGAATTGAATTCGGAGGCCCGGTGTAGAAACAGGCTTGAATTGGCTAAGGTTGAATTTTGGCGAAATCCGAACGGTGGGTGAGATTTTGATCTGGGGGTCGGAATGGAATTCCGACAGTTGCAGTAGCTCCGTTAGGTGATTTTGGATGTGCCTGCAAAATTCCAGGTCATTCGGACGTCGTTTGGTCGGGTTTTTGATTAAATGTGTAATTTGGAAGTTTTGAAGAAAACTTAGGCTTGAATCCGTGTGTAATTGATGATTTTGATGTTTAGGATGGTGTTTTTATGCTTGGAACAAGTTCGTATCGTGTTTTGGAGTATGTTGGTGTGTTTGGATGAGGTCCCGGGGGCCTCGGGGTGTTTTCGGATGGTTAAACGGGAGAAAATGTGGAAAATTGCAGGTTTTTGATTTTGTTATGTTGTTTTCGCTCCTACGGAAATGGGAGCGCAGGAGCGAGTCCGCAGGAGCGGACAAGAAGGCGCAGAAGCGGAAGAGATCACTGAAGCGGAGCCTGGCCCGCAGGGGCGGCTTCGCCGGTGCGAGTGGGCGATCGTAGAAGCGGTCCTGAGGCGTTATGGGGAGGTCCGGAGAAGCGGGTGGTTGATCGCGTAGGCGAGTCCGCAAGAGCGGACTCTTGATCGCAGAGGCGGAAAGGACCGTAGGAGCGGATGAAAATCCGCAGAAGCGGACTCTTAGGAGCGGTCCTTGGATCGCTGGTGCGGAAATGGCCAAAAGGGCCTGGGTTCGCAGAAGCGACCAATTGGTCGCAGAAACGGTTCCGCAGGGGCGGAAAATGACCCGCAGAAACGAAAATCGCAGTGAGTTAATGGTATCAAAAGTTAGAAAATTTCAGAAACATTTTAACATTTGGGGGTCTCGGCTTAAGGGCGATTTTGGGCGATTTTGAGGAGAAAATCAAGGGAAATCATCAGGTAATCAACTATGAACTCATATTATGATTAGTATGGATAATATTATGCAATTATATCATGAAAATGGAGGAATTTGGGGTAATTTATGGAGGATTTAGCCCTAGGCTTGAACTTTAGAAAATCAAGGTTTTGAATGGGCAAATGGAGTCCGAATTTGGTAAATCTTATATGCTTAGACTCGTATCGAGATGAGGGTTCCGAATATGTGACTTTCGTGATTTTTCAAGAAGCGTACCGAAAGTCGGGTTTTCACAACTTTGGGAATTTTGATGTAAATTGAGTTGTTTTGATTGGGTGTCGTCCCATTGGCCTAATTCGTTGTATTTTTCTACTGTATTTGATCAGATTCTACGTGTGCGGAGCTTGATTCTCGTGGCAAGGGCATTGCGGAGTAGTCGTCGCGCCTTATTGAGGTGAGTAATAGATGTGGGTGATGACCAGCGGGTTCGAAACCGCGGTATACCACTTTGTGACGCTGTATAGCGGCGAGACACGCACACTCTTGAGAGTGCGGGGTCGATTATGAATTGGAGACTATAGTTTAGTCCGACCTGTTGATACTGTGTTATTGGCTATTCTCGAGCCGTTGAACCTCCTTCTCGGATGGTTACATACTGTAATGCGATATTGGCTATTCTCGAGCCGTTGAACCTCCTTCTTGGACGGTTGTGTATATTTGTGGGCTGTGAGCCAGTTATTGGATCCCGCGAGGATCGTTATCATTGTCTTATCACATAGACATGCTAGTTTACTACTAGTCCGCAGCTATTTCTGTTATTATGCTAATTCCAATCTCTGGAACTTGATATTACTGTTTTCCAACTGAAAAATGAAAGAAAGAGTTTTCAAAAACTACTTTTGAGCCTGCGAGGCTGTATCTGCATATTAGTCGACTAGTAGTGGATCGGGTTGCGCGCCGCAGCGAGATATATGTTGGATCGGAATGCACGCTGCAGGAATATCTCTATGAGATGTGCTTGGGCTGTAGGAGCCCCTCCGGAGTCTGAACCCCCACAGTGAGCACGGGTACCCAAAATTGGAGTCGGGCTACGCGCCGTAGCGGTCATATCTTGCATTGCATTGCATTTAGCTACATCTGCTAGCTGTTATGCTATTTATTGGTATTTGTTGGTACAGGTACAGTGAATATTGATTCTGTGACAGGGTAGCTGATTATAGCTTTACATAGTGCTTTATTGCGGATTTCTTATCCGCGCTGTCTTACCCTTGTTTATTACCACTGAGTCTGGCAGTACTCATTTTACTCCCTGCACCTTGTGTGCAGATCCAGGTACCTCTCAGCAGTGACCCAGTAGCTGTGCGAGGCGACATCTGTGGGATATACGAGGTAGCTGCAGAGTCCGCAGGACCCGATATTCCTTCTCACTGTCTCTTGATTTTGTATTGACTTTTCTTTTCGCACTTAGCATCTTGTAAACCTTTATATACTCATGTTCAGTAGAGGCTCATGACTCTTGACCCTTCGGTCTATGAGAGTTAGTATATTTTGGGACTTGGTTTCCCCGCTGTTGGTATAAGTATTACTATTGTTTCATATTTTGAAATGCTTAAATGGGTTAAAGAGAGCTTCAAGCTCCGTTGTTGATATTGATTGGTCAGGCTGGCTTAGCAATGTGCTGGGCGCCATCACGACCGGATTTGGGGTCGTGACAAGTTGGTATCAGAGCCTAGGTTTACTAGGCCTCGTGAGTCTTGAGCCGGTTAGTAGAGTCTTGTGGATCGGTACGGGGACGCCTGTACTTATCCTCGGGAGGCTACGAACCTTTAGGAAACACTTCACTTTTCTTGAACTCTGTCGTGCGATCTTGTTGTTCCGAGAACTGAACTTCCATATTCTATTCTCTCGCAGATGGCGGGAACGCAAGCATCAAGACGAGGTGGACGACCTCTATTGCCACCTGTTAGAGGTCGTGGGCGCGGTCATGGTAGAGGTAGAGGTAGGGCAGCTGAGGTAGTGCCAGCTGACCCGCCCGTTGTACCAGTTCAGGAGCAGCCCCCAGTGGTTGATGCTCCAGCAGCCCCAGTTCAGGGCCAGACTATATCTATTGCTATTCTTGGTCTTCAGGAGACTCTTGCTCAGATATTATCAGTGTGTTCCGGTTTGGCTCAGGTAGTTTCAGCTACCGCTACTGTAGCGACATCTCAGTCAGGGGGTGGTCAGCAGACCCCTGCAGCTCACACACCTGACCCGGTTGTTCAGGGACTTCAGACGCCAGAGGCGGTCCCCGCTCAGGTGGTTGCACCGGTTATTCCTCCAGCTGCACCAGCTCCAGCTCCAGAGCATATGGTTCAGGTTATGCCCGATGACGAGCAGTGTCGTCTTGAGAGATTTGGCAGACTTCGGCCACCCCATTTTAGTGGCGCCGAGGGCGAGGATGCCCAGGGTTTCTTGGATAAGTGTCAGAAGATGCTGCGTACGGCTGGTATTCTTGAGTCCAGCGGAGTTTCATTTACTACATTTCAGTTCAACGGTCCCGCATTTGATTGGTGGGAGGAGTTTGAGAGGCGTAGGCCTACAAGAGCAGCACCTCTCACATGGCAGCAGTTCTCTACTCTCTTTCTAGAGAAATATGTACCTCAGTCTCGTCGCGAGGAGCTACGTCGCCGGTTCGAGTGGTTGATTCAGGGCGACATGTCTGTGACCCAGTATGAGCTTAGATTCACTCGGTTGGCTAGGCATGCCACATGGATGATCCCCACTGATAGGGAGAGGATCAGGAGGTTCATTGATGGCCTCAACTACTCTATCCGTATTCTTATGACCAGCGAGCGAGTTCTGTCATCATCGTTTGAGCAGGTAGCTGATATGGCACGCTCCATTGAGGCGGATCGTCGCCGAGAGAGAGAGGAGCGGGAGGCCAAGAGGCCTCGTGGTTCTGGCAGTTTCAGTGGTGCTCCATCTAGAGGGCATTCCCAGCAGAGCAGAGGGGTTTCAGCAGGGTCAGTCATCGCTTAGTGCCCTTCCAGCGCAGGGTGCAGCACCTACTTCATCAGCCAAGGGTTCTTCTGCGGCGAGGGGTTCTCTTCAGTCCCCTTCTCCAGCACCAGGTGCATGTTATGAGTGTGGTGAGTTTGGCCACGTGAGGAGATAGTGCCCTCGACTCCGTAGGGACAGGACTCAGCAGAGGGATCAGCCCTCATCTTCAGCACCATCTCAGTCTAGTAGAGGTGGAGGTCAGTCTTCTCGTGGTCGCCCCAGGGGCGAGGAGAGATCTGGTGGAGGCCAGGCGCGATTCTATGCACTTCCTGACAGGCGTGATGCAGTTGCCTTAGATGCAGTGATTACAGGTATCATTTTTGTCTGTCACAGAGATGCCTCTATTCTATTTGATCCAGGGTCTACATATTCTTACGTGTCCTCTTATTTTGCACGTCATTTGGGTGTAACTCGTGGTAGTCTTGAATTACCTGTTCATGTATCCACTCCCGTGGGTGATACGATTGTTGTGGATCACGTCTATAGATCATGTGTTATATCTATTGGGGGTCTAGAGACCCAGGCAGACCTGTTATGGTTGGGTATGGTGGACTTTGATGTTATATTGGGTATGGACTGGTTGTCTCCGTACCATGCTATATTGGACCGTCATGCTAAGACAGTTACGTTGGCCATTCCTGGTATTTCTCAGATCGAGTGGCGGGGTTCGACCGATTTCGTCCCTAGCCGTGTTATTTCATTCTTAAAAGCTCAGAAGATGGTTGAAAAAGGGTGTTTATCGTACTTAGCTTTTGTGAGAGATGTGGGAGCTGAGTCTCCTAGCATTGATTCTGTACCTGTTGTGAGGGACTTCCCAGATGTATTCCCCTCAGACCTGCCGGGCATGCCGCCGGACAGGGATATTGATTTTGGCATTGACTTGGTACCGGGCACCCAGCCCATATCCATTCCTCCTTATCGGATGGCACCAGCCGAGTTGAAAGAACTGAAAGAGCAGCTTCAGGAGCTTCTGGATAAGGGTTTCATCCGCCCTAGTGTGTTCCCGTGGGGTGCGCCGGTATTATTTGTTAAAAAGAAAGATGGTTCCATGCGAATGTGTATTGATTATAGGCAATTGAACAAAGTGACAATGAAGAACAAGTACCCTCTACCGTGCATAGATGATTTGTTTGATCAGTTACAGGGTGCGAGGGTGTTTTCTAAGATTGATCTTCGTTCAGGCTATCATCAGCTGAAGATCAGGGACTCGGATATTATGAAGACTGCATTCAGGACCCGATATGGTCATTATGAGTTTCTTGTGATGTCGTTTGGGCTGACCAACGCCCCAACAGCATTTATGCATCCGATGAACAGTGTGTTCAGGCCTTATTTGGATTCATTTGTGATTGTGTTCATTGATGACATTCTAGTCTATTCCCGTAGTCAGGAGGAGCATGCTCAACATTTGAGTATTGTGTTGCAGAGATTGAGGGAGGAGAAGCTATATGCTAAATTCTCCAAGTGCGAGTTTTGGCTCGAGTCCGTGGCATTTCTGGGACATGTGGTGTCTCGTGATGGTATTCAGGTTGATCAGAAAAAGATAGAGGCGGTGCGGAGTTGGCCTAGACCGTCCTCAGCTACAGAGATCAGGAGTTTTCTTGGCTTGGCGGGGTATTATCGCCGGTTTGTCCAGGGATTTTCATCCATTTCTTCTTCTTTGACCAGATTGATAGAGAAGGGTGCACCATTCATGTGGTCGGATGAGTGCGAGGAGAGCTTTCGAAAGCTCAAGACAACTTTGACCATAGCTCCAGTGTTAGCCTTACCATCATCTTCAGGTCCATATAACATATATTGTGATGCCTCGAGAGTGCGGATAGGTTGTGTGTTGATGCAGGAAGGTAAGGTGATTGCTTATGCTTCTCGGCAGTTGAAGCCACATGAGAAGAACTATCCTGTTTATGATTTGGAGCTAGCCGCCATTGTTCATGCCTTGAAGATTTGGAGGCACTATTTTTACGGCGTGTCCTGTGAGGTGTATACCGACCATCGTAGTCTCCAGCACTTGTTCAAACAGAAAGACCTTAATTTGAGACAGCGGAGATGGCTTGAGTTGCTTAAGGATTATGACATTACTATTCTATATCACCCGGGGAAGGCCAATGTGGTGGCCGATGCTTTGAGCCGGAAGGCGGTCAGTATGGGGAGCTTGGCATATATTCCAGCTGAGGAGAGGCCATTTGCTTATGATGTTCGGGTGCTAGCCAATCGGCTAGTGAGGTTAGATATTTCGGAGCCCAGCAGGGTATTGGCTTGTGTTGTATCTCGGTCATCTCTATATGATCGTATTCGTGAGCGCCAGTATGATGATCCACATTTGGCTGTCCTTAGGGACAGAGTTCAACATGATGATGCTAGAGATGTCACCATTGATAGTGACGGCATATTGAGGATGCAGGGCCGGATATGTGTGCCCAATGTTGATGGCCTTCGTGAGTTGATTCTGGAGGAGGCCCATAGCTCGCGGTATTCTATCCATCCAGGAGCCGCTAAGATGTATCAAGATTTGAAACAACACTATTGGTGGAGAAAGATGAAAATGGACATTGTCAGACATGTAGCACGGTGCCTCAACTGTCAGCAGGTTAAGTACGAGCATCAGAGGCCCGGTGGTGTATTTCAGCGCATTGATATTCCTGAGTGGAAATGGGAGAGGATCACCATGGACTTTGTTATCGAACTCCCTCGGACAACGAGGAAGTTTGATTCTGTTTGGGTGATAGTGGATAGGCTGACCAAGTCATCTCACTTCATTCCAGTTAGTACTACCTACTTATCGGAGCGGTTGGCAGCAATCTTTATTCGAGAGATTGTTCGGTTACACGGGGTCCCAGTGTCTATCATATCCGACAGGGGTACCCAATTTACTTCTCAGCTTTGGAGAGCATTTTAGCGAGAGATGGGTACGCGGGTTGAGTTGAGTACGGCATTTCACCCCTAGACAGATGGGCAGTCTGAGCGTACTATTCAGATTCTGGAGGATATGTTGCGAGCTTGTGTAATTGACTTTGGTGGTTCGTGGGATGAGTTCTTACCACTTGCTGAGTTTGCCTACAACAACAGTTATCAGTCGAGTATTCAGATGGCTCCGTATGAGGCATTGCATGGCAGGCGGTGTAGATCCCCTGTGGGATGGTTTGAGCCTGGTGAGGATAGATTGATAGGGACTGAGTTAGTCCAGGATGCTCTGGATAGAGCAAAGTTGATCCAGGAGAGGCTTCGTACAGCACAGTCTCGTCAGAAGAGTTATGCGGACCGTAGAGTTCGAGAGTTGTCTTTCATGGTTGGTGACAGAGTATTGTTGAAGGTTTCACCTATGAAGGGTGTCATGAGGTTTGGGAAGAAAGGAAAGTTGAGTCCTAGGTACATTGGTCCTTTTGAGATACTCGGGAGGGTTGGAGAGGTGGCATATGAGTTAGCCTTGCCGCCCAGCTTATCCAGCGTTCATCCAGTATTCCATGTATCTATGCTCCGGAAGTACATTGGAGATCCGTCTCATGTTTTAGACTTCAGTACCATTCAGCTTGATGGTGATCTATCCTATGATGTGGAGCCTATTGCTACCTTGGGTCGTCATGTGAGAAAATTGAGGTCTAAGGAGATTGCATGAGTTAAGGTTCAGTGGAGAGGTCGACCCGTGGAGGAGTCCACTTGGGAGATAGAGCGGGAGATACGGAGCAGATATCCTCACTTGTTTGAGACCTCAGGTATGTTTCTTGACCCGCTCGAGGACGAGCGTTTGCTTAAGAGGGGGAGAATGTGATGACCCGGCCCGTCGTCACGAGAATTACCACCCCATTATGTTGTAAATACATGTTTTACGATTTTATATCAGTGTTAGAGTCTATCGGGTGAGTTAGGAGTGAATTGGATTGAAAATGAGGCATATAGCCTTCTTGAAGGAAACTTGAATAAGGAAAGTCAACCCGGAGTTGACTATTTGGTTAGAGGGCTCGGAATCGGATTCTGATGATTCGGTTAGTTCCGGGAGGTGATTTGTGACTTAGGGGAACAATCGGAATTGAATTCGGAGGTCCGACGAAGAAATAGGCTTGAATGGCTAAGGTTGAATTTTGGCGAAATCCGAACGGTGGGTGAGATTTTGATCCGGGGTCGGAATGGAATTCCGACAATTTCTGTAGCTTCCGTTAGGTGATTTTGGATGTGCGTGCAAAATTCCAGGTCATTCGGACGTCGTTTGGTCGGGTTTTTGATGAAATGTGTAATTTAGAAGTTTTGAAGAAAACTTAGGCTTGAATACGTGTGTAATTGATGATTTTGATGTTTAGGATGGTGTTTTTATGCTAGGAACAAGTTCGTATCGTGTTTTGGAGTATGTTGGTGTGTTTGGATGAGGTCCCGGGGGCCTCGGGGTGTTTTCGGATGGTTAAACGGGAGAAAATGTGGAAAATTGCAGGTTTGGGGGTTCTGGTTCTGTTGTTTTCGCTCCTGCGGAAATGGGGGCACAGGAGCGAGTCCGCAGAAGCGGATATTGGAGCGCAGAAGCGCTTGTGATCGCGGAAGCGGAGCCTGGCCTGTAGGGGCGGCTTCGCTGGTGCGGGTAGGCGATCGCAGAAGCGGTCCTGAGGTGTGATGGGGAGGTCCGCAGAAGCGGGTGGTTGATCGCGTAGGCGAGTCCGCAGGAGCGGACTCTTGACCGCAGAGGCGGAAAGGACCGCAGGAGCGGATGAAAATCCGCAGAAGCGGACTCGTAGGAGCGGTCCTTGGATCGCTGGTGCGGAAATGGCCAAAAGGGCCTGGGTTCGCAGAAGCGACCAATTGGTCGCAGAAACAGTTCCGCAGGGGCGGAAAATGACCCGCAGAAACGAAAATCGCAGTGAGTTAATGGTATCAGAAGTTAGAAAATTTCAGAAACATTTTAACATTTGGGGGTCTTGGCTTAAGGGCGATTTTGGGCGATTTTGAGGAGAAAATCAAGGGAAATCATCAGGTAATCAACAATGAACTCATATTATGATTAGTATGGATAATATTATGCAATTATATCATGAAAATGGAGGAATTTGGGGTAATTTATGGAGGATTTAGCCCTAGGCTTGAACTTTAGAAAATCAAGGTTTTGAATGGGCAAATGGAGTCCGAATTTGGTAAATCTTATATGCTTAGACTTGTATCGAGATGAGGGTTTCGAATATGTGACTTTCGTGATTTTTCAAGAAGTGTACCGAAAGTCGGGTTTTGACAACTTTGGGAATTTTGATGTAAATTGAGTTGTTTTGATTGGGTGTCGTCCCATTGGCCTAATTCGTTGTATTTTTCTACTGTATTTGATCAGATTCTACGCGTGCGGAGCTTGATTCTCGTGGCAAGGGCATTGCGGAGTGGTCATCGCGCTGAATTGAGGTGAGTAATAGATGTGGGTGAGGACCAGCGGGTTCGAAACCCCGGTATATCACTTTGTGACGCTATATTGCGGCGAGACACGCACACTCTTGAGAGTGCGGGGTCGATTATGAATTGGAGACTATAGTTTAGTCCGACCTGTTGATACTGTGTTATTGGCTATTCTCGAGCCGTTGAACCTCCTTCTCGGATGGTTACATACTGTAATGCGATATTGGCTATTCTCGAGCCGTTGAACCTCCTTCTTGGACGGTTGAGTATACATGTGGGCCGTGAGCCACTTATTGGATCCCGCGAGGATCGTTATCATTGTCTTATCACATAGACATGCTAGTTTACTACTAGTCCGCAACTATTCTTGTTATTATGCTATAATTCCAATCTCCGGAACTTGATATTTCTGTTTTCCAACCGAAAAATGATAAAAGAGTTTTCAAAAACTACTTTTGAGCTCGCGAGGCTTATCTGCATATTAGCCGACTAGTAGTGGATCGGCCGCGCGCGCAGCGATATATATGTTGGATCGGACCGCACGCGGCGCAGTGTATCTCTATGAGATGTGCTTGGGTCTGTAGGAGCCCCTCCGGAGTCCGAACCCCACAGTGAGCAAGGGTACCCAAAATTGGAGTCGTGCTACGCGTCGTAGCGGTCATATCATGCATTGCATTGCATTTAGCTACATCCGCTAGCTGTTATGCTATTTATTGGTATTTGTTGGAACAGGTACAGTGAAGATTGATTCTATGACAGGGTAGCCGATTATAGCCTTACATAGTGCTTTATTGCGGATTTCTTATCCGCGCTTGTCTTACCCTTGTTTATTACCACCGAGTCCGGCGAGACTCATTTTACTCCCTCGCACCTGTGTGCGGATCCGAGTACTCTCTCGACGAGTGATGCGAGAGCTGTGCGAGGCGACATTTGTGGATATTTGAGGTAGCCGCAGAGTCCGCAGGACCCGATATTCCTTCTCACCTGTCTCTTGATTTTGTATTGACTTTTCTTTCCGCACTCGGCATCTTGTAAACCTTTATATACTCATGTTCGAGTAGAGGCTCACGACTCTCGACCCTTCTGGCCTATGGGAGTTAGTATATTTTGGGACTTGGTTTCCCCGTTGTTGGTATAAGTATTAATATTGTTTCATATTTTGAAATGCTTAAATGGGTTAAAGAGAGCTTCTAGCTCCGTTGTTGATATTGATTGGTCAGGGCTGGCTTAGCAATGTGCTGGGCGCCATCACGACCGGATTTGGGGTCGTGACATATAGTATCCTTAGGGGATAGATATCATTGTGATAGCATGATTTGTAAAATCATTGATCTCAGTCCTGGGTTTAATCACTATTATGAAATGCTAAGTCACCTTTTCTTGAAAATTAAGTAGCTATATTATTTTCCTTATTAATGAATTGGAAACTGGAAATAAATAAATTGAAACTGTTATGTGACTCATATGCATATTGTGGACTGAGTATGGATCGGGCTGCACGCTGCAGCGAATGAGATGAATGTATTGCGCTTAGGCTGAAGGAGCCCCTCCGGAGTCTGTACACACCCCAGTGAGCGCTGTCAATATTAAATGGATCGGGCTACACGCCATAGGGGTCATGTGCATTGCATTACATTCATGCATTGTTATTTACTTGTGCTATTTGTGGTTTGCTGTTGTTGTTGGTTCGTAGTAAGGTATCGGACTAATAGACATAGCTGTACTTTGTGGCATTTCGTGGATTTCTTATCTTCAGCTATTTATATGTTTTATACTCAATGAGTAATTAGTACTCACCCCTACTCCCTGCACCTTTGTGTGGAGATTCAGATATGTCGGAGGTTTAGCCGAGTAGTTCCATTTATTTAGAGTTATCCGAGTTGTTGAGGTAGCTGCTGGCGTTCGCAGGATCTAGCTACTCTTCTTATCCCAGTTTTATTTACATATATATTTTCAGACTTGAGTATTTCGTTCAGATATTCTTATTATCCATTTTTGCTTAGAGGCTCTAGGCTCGTGACCCTAGATCTTTGGGATTGTCATTATTAGTTTTTGCACTTCTCGTTATTATTGATCTACTATTATTGCTAGATTATTTTTAGAAACTATTATAATTCTTCTTAAACTGTAGATTTCGGGACTTATTGTTAAATATGAAATGACTATTGGTCTGGCTTGCCTAGCTTTAGGGTTGAGCACCATCACGACCGGGTTTGGGTCGTAACAAGTTGGTATCAGAGCCTAGGTTACTAGGCCTCGCGAGTCATGGTTCGGCTTAGTAAGCTCTCGCGGATCGGTACGTAGACATCTATATCTATCCTCGGGAGGCTACAGAACTTTTAGGAAACACTTCGCTTTCTTAGAATTCATATCGTGCGGTCGGTGTGGTTGTGAAAACTAAATTTTTCTGTATTCAATTCTCTCGCAGATGGTGAGAACCCGTGCTAACGGACGTGGTGGACGACCACCACTGGCACTTAGAGGTCATGGTGGTGGTAGAGGCAGGGCATCAGGGATCGCACCTACTGACCCACCAGTTGACCAGACTCAGGGTCAGATCCCAGTGCTAGTGGGTCAGGTTCAGGATCAGATTCCAGCTGCAGGCATTCCAGCAGCCCAAGTTTAGGCACCGGCAGTGCCTATTGAGATACCGGGTCTCCAGGAGACCTTAGCACAGATCCTATCTGTGTGTACAGGCTTAGCCCAGGTGGTTGCAGCTTCTACTACAGCAGATATTTCTCAGGTAAGGGGAGGAAATTAGACCCCCGTTACTCGCACACCAGAGCCGGTAGTTCAGGGCTTACAGGTACCTGAGGCGGTTCAAGCTTAGCCAATTCAGCCGGCTGCACCAATCGTACCATCACCAACCCATGTGGTTCCATCTATGCCGAATGACGAGCAGCGTCGATTGGAGAGGTTCGGTAGGCTTCATCCTCCGACATTCAGTGGTGTTGAGGGCGAGGATGCCCAGGGTTTTCTGGATAAGTGCCAGCATATGCTTCGTATTGCGGGTATTCTAAAGTCTAGCGGTGTAGCTTTTACTACCTTCTATTTCACAGGGCCTGCATTTAATTGGTGGGAGGACTTTGAGAGGTGTAGGCCTATTGGTGTGACGACCCAAAGGGTCATCACTTGTTTTATTAATCATTTCGAGCTTCTGAGGTCTTGAAAACCTCATTTATAGTTGCCTCGATTTGCGTGCACAGTTCGGGTGCGAAGATGGAAAATTTTTATGTTTGAAATATGTGAAATATGTGAAAATTTTGAAGAATTTTGATATTAATATTGATATGGTTGACGTTAGTCAACATTTTTGGTAAACGGACCCGGACCCGTGATTTGACGGTCTCAGAAAATCCGTAGAAAAATATGGAACTTGGGCGTATGCCCGGAATTGAAATCCGAGGTCTAGAACCCCGGTAAAAGAATTTTTCTGTTAAATTATTTTCTGAAAATGTTTAAGGAAAATGAAACTGAAATTTGATTGAAAAGTGGTGATATCGGGCTCGTATTTTGGTTCCGACGCCCGGTACAGGTCATATATGTTGGTTAAGCGCTTCTTGTAAAGTTTGGTTGAAAACGGACGTTGTTTGACGTGTTTCGGCTTTAAATTGGAAATTTTGGGAGTTGTGAAATTTTGAATAAAATCTTGAGTTTTAAGGCTCAAATCATTTATTTTGATGTTATTTTGGCGATTTGATCGCGCGAGCAAGTTCGTATGATGTTTTTAAGTCAGTGTGCATATTTGGTTTGGAGCCCCGAGGGCTCGGGTGAACTTTGGATAGGCCAAGAGATCAATTTTTCATGTTAGAAAGTTGTTGTCAGCACCTGATCTGCAGAGTTCGCAAATGCGAACAAAAGTTCGCAAATGCGAACTTCCCATATTTTGCATGTGTTCGCAAATGCGAACAAAAGTTCGCAAATGCGAAGTCGCAAATGCGAACAAAAGTTCGCAAATGCGAACTTCCCAGTTTTGTCTTGGCTTCGCAAATGCGAACAAAAGTTCGCAAATGCGAACTTCCCAGCCTTAGCTTATTTTTCAAACTCCAGAATTTGGTCGGGGTTCGCAATCTCGCAAATGCGAACACAGAGACCTGTAAATCACGATTTCCAGCTGCATTTTTCATATTTCACAACCCAAAACATCCATTGGCGATTTTTCACGAACTCCCTCTTCTCCAAATTATTGGTAAGTCAACTTTTACTCAATTTCTTCAAACTTTAACATCATCTATCATGTTTTCATCTTCAATTTAAGGTTTTTCATGGGTAAAAATGGGGGATTTGGGTAGAACTTAGGTTTTCATAAAATTTGGGATTTTGACCTTAATTTGAGGTCCGATTTGAGGACAAATTATATATTTGAACTCATGGATGATTGGGTGAATTTATTTTGGTTCGAAACTCGGGTTTCGATCATGTGGGCCCGGGGTTGATTTTTACTATTTCGGGCAGAATGTTGAAAAACTTATATTTAGCCATGTGAACTAGTTTGTTAAGTAGAATTGATGATATTAAGTCAATTATGTATAGATACGATTGGATTGGAGTCAAATCGGAAAGGAAAAGGCATTGCTACGGATTGAGTTATTCGTAAACATTTGAGGTAAGTGTTTGTTCTATCCTAACTTGAAGGAATAGGAATTTAGTTATGTATGAATTGTTGATTAAGAGTTATTGGTGTCACACCGGTAACGGAGATAAATTGTTGATTTATTATCAATTATTGGTTCAAAACCGGTAATTATAAATATTGTTGAAGCAAAGATTATTGGTTCAAACCTGTAATACTTTTATACCCTTACTGTGGATCAGGGATTATTGGTTAAATGCCGATCACTTGTATATTAATGAAATGGGATCGTGTGGCACGCCGACCAAAAAGTGATTTAAATCTTGGCATTGGCCATAGTTGTCGGTAGCCTATTGATACATTTGGGAGCTAGTGGTACGCCTACCACAAGGTATAACTTATTGTTACATTTGGGAGCGGGTGGTATGCCTACCACAAGATATGAAATGAAAAATGAATTGAGACATGAAACTAAGTTTTGTTCCGTTGACTAGATTACTCTGGATATTATGAGTTATTGACTGTTATTTCAGAACATATTCTTTCCTTATAAAAGTTCGATAACGTTTACTGTTGCTGTTGTATATGTATATATATTTCAATTGTACAGGTTTATGTGAGTGATTGGCCTTAGTCTCGTCACTGCTTCGCCGGAATAGGCCAGACACTTACCAGCACATGGGGTCGGTTGTGCTGGATACTACACTCTGCACTCTTTTACGCAGATACAGGTTACGGACAGCAGCAGCAGCAGTAGCACGATTGTGGATATTCCGACTACTGAGACTATGAGGTAGCCTTGCAGGCGTCCGCATGACCCGTTGTCTCTTATATCTATGTATTTCATTCTGTTATCTCATGTATTCGAGATAAACGACTTATATTTCTTTCAAACAATTGTGTGTAGTATTCTTAGAAGTTCGTGAGTATTGTGACACCAGTCTTGGGTAGTGTATCATGTTTGGGTTTATGTATCTTATTTGATAAAATTGACTAAGTCTTCCGCTAAGTTTAATTATTCCGCTGTAATTATATGTTTTTAATTTAAAGTCTTAAGAAGAGTTTGGTAACTAATTAAAATGTAAGTAATAGTTGGCTTGCCTAGCTTCCACTAGTAGGCGCCATCATGACTCCCGATGGTGGGAAATCCGGGTCGTGACAAGTTGGTATCAGATCACTAGGTTGCACATGTCTCACAACTCACAAACAACCTTAGTAGAGTCTGAGGGATCGGTACGGAGACGTCTGTATTTATCCCCCAGAGGCTACAGAGTTAGGAAAATATTCCCTTTATTCTTTCCAGTCGTGCGACTTGATCTTTCAAATGTTAATTGAACTTCTACTCTGTTCTTCCGCAGATGGTAAGGACACGTGCATCCTCATCTGCTGACCAGCAGCCCGAGGTCCCAGCAGCGGCAGCTCCCGCTAGGGGTAGAGGCCGAGGTCGAGGTCGTCCTAGAGGCCAAGGTAGGGGCAGAGCTCAGTCCCGAGCAGCGGCCCAAGTGACAGCACCTCAGGCTCACATCGAGGAGGAGGTTCTAGTCCCAGCAGCTCTAGTAGGCCCAGCTCAGGTCCCATGATGAGTTATGTTTTCACCGGATCTTCGGGATGCTTTGGTCCGGATAGCAGGTTTTATGGACAATATCACCAGAGCAGGTTTATTACCAGTAGCACCAGCCACTTCTCACTCCGGAGCCAGTAATTCCCCAGGCTTAGGTTCCTGCTATTCAACCAGTTGAGGTAGCTCAGCTTGTAATTGTGACTCAGGCTAATAATGGTGCAGCTATGTTTGCTGACGCGTTATGGAGATTGGACAGGTTTACCATGTTGTTCACTACCACATTCAGCGGCACTCCTTCAGAGGATCCCTAAGATTTCCTATATAGCCGCCACGAGGTTCTCCGTACTATGGGCATTGTGGAGACTAATGGTGTGGATTTTGCTACTTTTCAATTATTTGGTTCTGTCAAGACTTGGTGGAGGGATTATTGTCTATCCAGGCCAGCGGGATCATCATCTTTGACTTAGGAGCAATTTGCAGAACTATTCTTGGAAAAGTTCCTTCCAGCAACTCAGCGGGAGGCTCTGCGCAGACAATTTGAGCGTCTTCATCGGGGTTCTATGTCTGTCACACAGTACGAGACTAGGTTCGTGGACCTGGCTCGTCATGCTATTATCATACTTCCCACAGATCGGGAAAGGGTGAGAAGGTTTATTGATGGCTTGAATCAGCCGAATTCGACTACAGATGGCTTTGGGGGCAGGAACTGAAATCACTTTTCGGGAGGCGGCTAATGCAGCCCGCCGGATCGAGATGGCTCTGTCACAGGGAGCAAGACATGGATCAGATAAGAGATCTCGTAATTCGGGTAGATTCAGTGGTACCTCGTCTGGAGGTAGAGATTCTCATGATAGAGGCCATCCTCCTAGGCCTTATCAGTCAGCTCTTCAGGTTTCTCACGATGCTTCTGGTGATCGTAATTCTCAGCCACGCTACTCTGATCAGCAGCCTATCAGTGCACCACCACTTCGCTATTTTCAGCAGCCGAGGGCTTGTTTTACGTGCGGTGATCTTAGGCACATTGCAAAGTATTGCCCTCGAGCTTCTGACAGATCTCATCAGCAGGGTTCTCGTGCCATGATTCAGGCCCCAGTTCCCTCACAGCCTGCCCAGCCGGCTAGAGGCGGAGGTAGAGGACATAGAGGTGGAGGTAGAGGTCATAGAGGTGGAGCTCGGACCGATAGAGGTAGAGACCAGCCAGCAGCTGATCGTCCTAGAGATACTGCTCAGGGTGGTGGGGCACATCCCCGATGTTATGAACTTCCCGCCAGACCAGAGGCTGAGTCTTCTGATGCCGTCATTACAGGTATTATTTTGGTTTGTGATAGAAAGGCATCAGCATTATTTGACCCTGGGTCTACATATTCGTGCATGTCCTCCTATTTTGCACCGTACTTGATTCAGCCTAGTGATCCACTGGGTGTTCCTGTTCATGTGTCTACACCAGTAGGAGATTCTATTATGGTTGATCGAGTTCATCGGTCATGTATTATAGTAATTGAGGGTCTCGAGACCCGTGCTGATTTATTGCTCCTAAATGTGGTGGACTTTGATATTATATTAGGCATGGACTAGCTATCTCCATATCATGCTATTTTAGATTGCCATGCCAAGACTGTGACTTTAGCTCTGCCGAATTTGCCTCATATAGAGTGGAAAGGAATTTCAGGTCATACTAATCGCAATGTTATTTCTTATGTTAAGGCTCAGCGTATGGTTGGGAAGGGATGCTTGGCTTATTTGGCCTATGTCCGTGATTCCGGTGCTGAGGTTCCTTCTATTGACTCTGTGCCTGTGGTTCGCGAATTTCCTGAAGTATTTCCTTCAGACTTGGCAGGTATGCCGCCCGATAGGGACATTGATTTTTGCATTGACCTGGCTCCAGGCACTCAGCCCATTTCCATTCCCCCATATCGTATGGCTCCGCCGGAGTTAAAAGAATTGAAGGAGCAGTTGCAGAATTTACTTGAAAAGGGTTTCATTAGACCCAGTGTTTCGCCGTGGGGTGCACCAGTATTATTTGTAAAGAAGAAAGATGGTTCGATGAGAATGTGCATTGACTATCGACAATTAAACAAGGTGACTATCAAAAATAAATATCCACTTCCGCGAATTGATGATTTATTTGACCAGCTTCAGGGTGCCAAGGTATTTTCAAAGATAGATTTGAGATCTGGCTATCATCAGCTGAAGATTAGGGCATCTGATGTCCCTAAGACAGCGTTCCGCACTCGGTATGGACATTATGAATTTCTAGTCATGTCTTTTGGGTTGACAAATGCTCCAGCAGCTTTTATGGAATTGATGAATCGGGTGTTCCGGCCTTATTTATACTTGTTTGTAATAGTCTTCATTGATGACATATTAATATATTCCCACAGTCAGGAGGAGCATGCGCAACATCTCAGAGTGACTTTGCAGACTCTGAAAGATAGCCAACTATATGCAAAAATTTTAAAGTGTGAATTTTGGCTAAGTTCAGTTGCATTCCTGGGTCATATTGTGACGGCAGCAGGTATTCAGGTTGATCCGAATAAGATTGAGGCAGTTAAGAACTAGCCTAGACCGACATCAGCCACCGAGATTCAAAATTTCTTGGGATTAGCGGGTTATTATCGCCGATTCGTAGAGGGGTTTTCATCTATTGCAACCCCATTGACCAGATTGACACAGAAGGGTGTTCAATTTGAATGGTCCGACGAATGTGAGGCGAGCTTCCAAAAGCTCAAGACAGCCTTGACCACAGCACCGGTATTGATTTTACCCACAGGTACGGGACCTTATACTATTTATTGTGATGTTTCCCGTATTGGGCTTGGTGCAGTGTTAATGCAGGATGGCAAGGTTATTGCCTATGCTTCGAGGCAGTTGAAGATTCATGAGAAGAACTATCCAATGCATGATCTAGAATTGGCGGCGATTATTCACGCATTGAAGATCTGGAGGCATTATTTGTATGGTGTAGCATGTGAAGTGTACACCGATCATAAGAGTCTTCAGTATTTGTTTAAGCAGAAAGAGTTGAATATTGAGGCAGAGAAGGTGGCTAGAATTGCTAAAAGATTATAATGTCACCATTTTATATCATCCAGGAAAAGCAAACGTGGTGGCCGACGCATTGAATAGGAAGTCAGCCAGTATAGGCAGTCTTGCTTATATTCCAGTCAATCAGAGACCACTTGCTTTGGATGTTCAGTCCTTGGCCAACCGATTTGTGAGGTTGGATATTTCTGAGCCTAGTCGAGTACTAGCTTGCACGATCGCTCGCTCTTCATTATTGGAGCATATCCACGATCAACAATATAATGATTCTTATTTATGTGACCTTAGAGATACGGTTCAGCGAGGAGGTGCTAAACAGGTCACCTTAGATGCTGATGGGATCCTAAGGATGCAAGGGCGCATTTGTTTGCCAAATGTTGATGGGCTTAGAGAATTGATTCTAGAAAAAGCTCACAGTTCGTGGTATTCTATTCATCCAGGCGCAGCGAAAATGTATCAAGATTTGCGTTAACATTATTGGTGGCGCAGAATGAAAAGGGATATTGTGGCATATGTGGCACGGTGCCTTAATTGTCAGCAGGTTAAGTATGAACATCAGAGATCTAGCGGTTTATTTTAGAGAATTGAACTTCCTGAATGGAAGTGGGAGCGAATCACGATGGATTTTGTTTCTGGACTTCCGATGATAGGCTGACCAAGTCAGCTCATTTTGGGTGATTGTTGATAGGCTGACCAAGTCAGCTCATTTTGTTCCTATTTCCACTACCTATTCATCCGAGAGGTTAGTTGGGATTTATATCAGGGAGATCGCTCGCCTTC
Organism: Nicotiana noctiflora; assembly: GCA_032618575.1. Taxonomy (NCBI): domain Eukaryota; kingdom Viridiplantae; phylum Streptophyta; class Magnoliopsida; order Solanales; family Solanaceae; genus Nicotiana; species Nicotiana noctiflora. Next base: position 21,892 of record JASVEL010013607.1, read on the forward strand.
ATGGCGTGCCAATCTCTATTATTTCAGATCGAGGTGCATAGTTTACCTCATATTTCTGGAAGGCGGTACAACGAGAGTTGGGCACGCAAGTTCAGCTAAGTACAACCTTTCATCCCTAGACGGATGGTCAGTCCGAGAGGACTATTCAGATACTGGAAGATATGCTTCGGGCGTGTGTTATTGATTTTGGAGGTTCGTGGGATCAATTCCTGCCGTTGGCAGAGTTTGCTTATAATAATAGTTATCAATCGAGCATCCGGATGGCTCCTTATGAAGCATTGTATGGTAGGCGGTGTCGTTCTCCGGTCGGATGGTTTGAACCGGCAGAAGCTCGGTTATTGGGTATGGATTTAGTTCAGGGGGCCTTAGATAAGGTCAAGATTATTCAAGATAGGCTTCGCACAGCTTAGTCTAGGCAAAAGAGCTATGCAGATCGCAAGGTTAGAGATATAGCTTTCATGGTTGGGGAGCGAGTATTGCTTCGAGTGTCGCCTATGAAGGGCGTGATGAGATTTGGAAAGAAGGGCAAACTTGGCCCTAGGTTTATTGGCCCATTCGAGATTCTTGATCGTGTGAGAGAGGTGGCATATAAACTTGCCTTGCCACCTAGCTTATCAGTTGTGCATCCAGTGTTTCATGTATCCATGCTTCGAAAATATCACGGTGACCCATCGCACGTGTTAGATTTCAGCACTGTCCAATTGGACAAAGATCTGTCCTATGAGGAGGAGCCGGTAGCTATTCTAGATCGGCAGGTTCGACAGTTGAGGTCAAAGAGTTTTCCTTCTGTGCGAGTTCAGTGGAGGGGTCAGCCTCCTGAGGCATCGACCTGGGAGTCCGAATCTGACATGCAGAGCCGGTATCCTCATCTATTCCTTGGCTTAGGTACTTCTTTCTTTTGTCCGTTCGAGGACGAACGATTGTTTTAGAGGTGGAGAATGTGACGACCCAAAGGGTCATCACTTGTTTTATTAATCATTTCGAGCTTCTGAGGTCTTAAAAACCTCATTTATAGTTGCCTCGATTTGCGTGCACAGTTCGGGCGCGAAGCTGGAAAATTTTTATGTTGAAATATGTGAAACATTTGAAGAATTTTGATATTAATATTGATATGGTTGACTTTGGTTAATATTTTTGGTAAACGGACCCAGACCCATGATTTGACGGTCTCCAGAAAATCCGTAGAAAAATATGGAACTTGGGCGTATGCCCGAAATTGAAATACGAGGTCTAGAACCCCGGTAAAAGAATTTTTATCTTAAATTGTTTTCTAAAAATGTTTAAGGAAAATGAAACTGAAATTTGATTGAAAAGTGGTGATATCGGGCTCGTATTTTGGTTCCGACGCCCGGTACAGGTCATATATGTTGGTTAAGCGCTTCTTGTAATGTTTGGTTGAAAACGAACGTTGTTTGACGTGTTTCGGCTTTAAATTGGAAATTTTGGGAGTTATGAAATTTTGAATAAAATCTTGAGTTTTAAGGCTCAAATCTTTGATTTTGATATTATTTTGGCGATTTTATCGCGCGAGCAAGTTCGTATGATGTTTTTAAGTCAGTGTGCATATTTGGTTTGGAGCCCCGAGGGCTCGGGTGAACTTTGGATAGGCCACGAGATCAATTTTTCATGTTAGAAAGTTGCTGTCAGCACCTGATCTGCAGAGTTCGCAAATGTGAAGTCGCAAATGCGAACAAAAGTTCACAAATGCGAACTTCCCATATTTTGCATTTGTTCGCAAATGCGAACAAAAGTTCGCAAGTGCGAACAAAAGTTCGCAAATGCGAACTTCCCAGTTTTGTCTTGGCTTCGCAAATGCGAACACAAGTTCATGGGTAAAAATGGGGGATTTGGGTAGAACTTAGGTTTTCATAAAAATTGGGATTTTGACCTTAATTTGAGGTCCGATTTGAGGACAAATTATATATTTGAACTCATGGATGATTGGGTGAATTTATTTTGGTTCGAAACTCGGGTTTCGATCATGTGGGCCCGGGGTTGATTTTTACTATTCCGAGCAGAATGTTGAAAAACTTATATTTAGCCATGTGAACTAGTTTGTTAAGTAGAATTGATGATATTAAGTCAATTGTGTATATACGATTGGATTGGAGTCAAATCGGAAAGGAAAAGGCATTGCTACGGATTGAGTTATTCGTAAACATTTGAGGTAAGTGTTTGTTCTATCCTAGCTTGAAGGAATAGGAATTTAGTTATGTATGAATTGTTGATTAAGAGTTATTGGTGTCACACCGGTAACGGAGATAAATTGTTGATTTATTATCAATTATTGGTTCAAAACCGGTAATTATAAATATTGTTGAAGCAAAGATTATTGGTTCAAACCGGTAATACTTTTATACCCTTACTGTGGATCAGGGATTATTGGTTAAATGCCGACCACTTATATATTAATGAAATGGGATCGTGTGGCACGCCGACCACAAAGTGATTTAAATCTTGGCATTGGCCATAGTTGCCGGTAGCCTATTGATACATTTGGGAGCGGGTGGTACGCCTACCACAAGGTATAACTTATTGTTACATTTGGGAGCGGGTGGTACGCCTACCACAAGATATGAAATGAAAAATGAATTGAGACATAAAAGTAAGTTTTGTTCCGTTGACTAGATTACTGTGGATATTATGAGTTATTGACTGTTATTTCAGAACAGATTATTTCCTTATAAACGTTCGATAACGTTTACTACTGTTGTATATGTATATATATTTCAATTGTACAGGTTTATGTGAGTGGCTGGCCTTAGTCTCGTCACTGCTTCGCGGGGATAGGCCAGGCACTTACCAGCACATGGGGTCGGTTGTGCTGATACTACACTCTGCACTCTTTTTGAGCAGATACAGGTTACGTACAGCAGCAACCGCAGTAGTACGATTGTGGATATTCCGACTACTGAGACTACGAGGTAGCCTTGCAGGTGTCCGCAGGACCCGTTGTCTCTTCTATCTATGTATTTCATTCTGTTATCTCATGTATTCGAGATAAACAACTTATATTTCTTTCAAACAATTGTGTGTATTATTCTTAGAAGTTCGTGAGTATTGTGACACCAGTCTTGGGTAGTGTATCATGTTTGGGTTTATGTATCTTATTTGATAAAATTGACTAAGTCTTCCGCTAAGTTTAATTATTCCGCTGTAATTATATGTTTTTAATTTAAAGTCTTAAGAAGAGTTTGGTAACTAATGAAAATGTAAGTAATAGTTGGCTTGCCTAGCTTCCACTAGTAGGCGCCATCATGACTCCCGATGGTGGGAAATCCAGGTCGTGACAATTAGGGCAGCACCCCTCACATGGCAATAGTTCTCTACGGTATTTCTGGAGAAGTATGTTCCCCAGTCTTATAGGGAGGAGCTGCATCGTCAGTTCGAGCGGTTGAAGCAGGGAGATATGAAGTTACTTAGTACGAGTTGAGGTTTACACAATTAGCTCGGCATGCTATGTGGATGATCCCGACAGATCGTGAGAGGATTTGGAGATTTGTGGACGGTCTCAACTATCCTATCCGCATATTACTGACTAGAGAGAGGGCTGCAACAGTTAATTTTGAGGAGGTGGTTGATGCGGCTTGTCAGATTGAGATAGATAGTCGTCGAGAGCACAATGAGAGGGAGGCTAAGAGGCCTCACGGTACAAGTAGTTATAGTGATGCTCCATCCAGAGGCCAGTTCCAGCACAGCAAATGTCGTTCCTTTAGATCTCCTCAGTCACGCCGTTCAGAGTCTAGCACAGTTTCTTCAGACCGTGGTCGTTACGGTCATCAGGGTCGTCAGCAGAGCCAGCCTGCACTGAGCACCCTCCCAGCTCAGAGCTCTGCTCTTGCCTCTTCAGCTCAAGGTTCATTTGCAGCGAGGGGTTCCCATCAGTCCCTTTCTCCAGCTTTATGCTGTTGCTTTGATTGTGGTGAGTTGGGTCATATTAGGAGGCATTGGACCCGGTTCCTCAGTAAATAGTCTCAGCAGAGGGATCAGCCCTCATCTTCTGCTCCTGTATCTTCAGCACCCACTTAGTCAGCTAGGAGTAGAGGTCAGGTAGCCAAGGGTCGCCCCAGGGGTGAGGACCGTACTGGCAGAGGTCAGGCTCAATTTTATTCTCTTCCAGATAAGAAGGACGCTAGCGTATCAGATGCAGTCATCACAGGTATTATCTCAGTCTGCCATAAGGATGCTTCTATCTTATTTGATCATGGATCTACCAATTCCTATGTATCTTCATATTTTGCGCTTCATTTGGGTACGACCCGTGGTAGTCTCGCCTTGCCCATGAATATGTCTACCCCGGTAGGTGATACAGTTATTGTGGATCATGTATATCGATCCTGTCTCATTACTATTGGGGGTCTAGAGACCCGAGCGGATTTGTTATTATTGGGCATGGTGGATTTCGACGTGATTCTGGGTATGGATTGGTTATCTCCTTACCATGCTATTCAGTACTGTCATGCCAACACAGTTACGTTGGCTATTACATGTATTTTGAAGTTTGAGTGGTGAGGTGTGACTAATTATGTATCCGACATGGTGGTCTCTTCCTAAAAGCTCAATGAATGATTGGGAATGGTTGTTTATCTTATCTGGCTTTTGTTAGAGATATTGGAGATGTGGCTCCTAATCTTGATTCGATCCCCGTTGTGAGGGATTTCCCTAATGTATTTCCAGCAGACCTGCCGGGCATGCCACCGGATAGGGACATCAATATTGGTATTGACCAAGTGTTGGGCACCCAGTCTATTTCTATTCCTCCCTATCCCATGGCACCAGCTGAGTTAAAAGAGTTGAAGGAACAGCTTCAGGAACTCCAAGATAAGGGGTTCATTTGCCCGAGTATGTCACCTTGGGGTGCGCCAGTGTTATTCATAAAGAAGAAGGATGGCACAATGACAATGTGCATTGACTACAGACAATTGAACAAGGTGACAGTAAAGAATAAGTACCCACTACCTCGTATTGAAGACTTGTTTGATCGGCTTCAGGGAGCAAGTGTATTCTCAAAAATTGACCTTCGATCGGGTTATCACCATTTGAAGACTAGGGATTGAGACATTATGAAAATGGCTTTCAGAACGAGATATCGGCACTAAGAATTTCTGGTGATGTCTTTTGGGCTGACTTATGCCCCAGTCTCATTCATGCACTTGATGAACAGTTCATTTTGACCGTATCTGGATTCTTTTATGATCGTATTTATTGATGCTATCCTGGTGTACTCGCGTAGCCAGGGGGAGCACGCGCAGCACTTGAGGGTGGTATTGCAGAGATTGAGAGAAGAAAAGCTTTATGCGAAGTTTTCTAAGTGTGAGTTCTGTCTTAATACTGTGACTTTTATGGGACATGTAGTGTCCAGTGATGGTATCCAGGTTGACCCACAGAAGGTCGAGCCGGCGCAGAATTTTCCCAGACCGTCCTCAGCTACTGAGATCTGGAGTTTCCTCGGTTTGGTAGGGTTATTACCGCAGGTTAGTTCAGGGTTTTTCGTCTATTGCTTCACCTTTGACGAAGTTGACACATAAGAATGATCCATTTGTGTGGTTCGATGAATGCGAGGAGAGCTTCCAGAAGCTCAAGTCGGCCTTGACCACAACTCTAGTACTTGTATTACCATTAGCTTCAGGTTCTTATACGATGTATTGCGATGCTTTGAGAGTTGGGATCAATTGTGTATTGATGCAGGAAGGTAGAGTTATTGCATATGCATCTCGCTAGTTAAAGCCCCATGAGAAGAACTACCTTGTTCATGACTTAGAATTAGCTGCAATTGTTCATGCCTTGAAGATTTGGAGGCATTATCTATATGGCATATCTTGTGAGGTATATACAGACCATCGCAGTCTTCAGCATTTGTTTAAGCAGAAGGATCTCAATTTGAAACAGCGGAGATGGCTTGAATTACTCAAGGATCATGACATTACTATCTTGTATCATCTCGGGAAGGCCGATGTAGTGGTCGATGCTTTAAGCCGGAAGACTATTAGTATGGACAGTTTGGCATACATTCCAGTTGGGGAGAGGCCCCTTGAAGTTGATGTTCAGGCTCTAGCTAATCAGATGGTGAGGTTAGATATTCTTGAGCCCAACCAGGTGATGGCTTGTACGGTATATCGATCTTCTTTATATGACCGTATTCGAGAGTGTCAGTATGATGATCCGCATTTGCTTGTCCTGAAGGACAGGGTCCAACACGATGATGCCAGAGATGTGACCATCAGAGATGATGGTGTGTTGCGGATGCAGGGCCGGATTTGCGTGCCCAATGTAGATAGGCTCCGGGAATTGATATTAGAGGAGGCCTACAGCTAGCAGTATTCGATTCATCCGGGCGTCGCGAAGATGTACTAAGATTTGAGACAATATTACTGGTGGAGAAGGATGGAAAGGGATATTGTGAATTATGTGGCTCGAAGTCTTAACTATCAGCAAGTCCAATATGAACACCAGAGAACCCGGTGGAGTGTTCCAGTGCAGGGATATTCCTGAATGGAAATGAGAGAGGATTACTATGGACTTCGTGAGTGGTCTTCCCCGCACTTCATTTCTATGTGCACTACCTATTCATCAGAGCAGTTAGCAGAGATTTTCATCCGAGAGATTGTGCGGTTGCATGGGGTCCCAGTTTCTATTATATCAGATAGAGGTACCCAGTTCACTTCTCAGTTCTGGAGGATGTTTCAGCGAGAGTGGGTTCATACGTAGAGTTGAGCACAGCATTTCACCCACAGACGGACGGGCAGTCCGAGCGTAAAATGCAGATATTAGAGGATATATTGCGTGTCTGCGTTATTGATTTTGGAGGTTCCTGGGATGATTACTTGCCTCTTGCAGAGTTTGCTTATAACAATAGCTATCAATTGATCATTCATATGTTGCCGTATGAAGCCTTATATGGGAGACGGTGTAGGTCTCCAGTTGGTTAGTTTGAGCCCGGTGAGTCCATATTATTGGGGACAAAGTTAGTCCAGGATGCCTTAGACAAGGTGAAGGTGATTCAAGAGAGACTTCGCACGGCTTAGTCGCGTCAAAAGAGTTATGTAGACCGGAAGGTCCGAGATGTGTCTTATTCAGTAGGCAAGAAGGTGTTGCTAAAAGTTTCGCCTATGAAATGCGTTATGAGGATTAGGAAGAAAGGGAAGCCGAGCCCAAGGTTCATTGGACCTTTTGAGGTACTTAGGAAGATTGGGGAGGTGGCCTATATGCTTGCCTTGCCACCTAGCTTGTCAATAGTTCATCCGGTGTTCCATGTTTCTATGCTCTAGAAGTACGTTGGAGACCCATCTCATGTGTTAGACTTCAGCATGATACAGTTGGATGATGACTTGACCTACGATGTAGATCCCGTAGCCATTTTGGGTCAACATGTTTGAAAGTTGAGATCCAAAGATATAGCTTAGGTGAAGGTACAGTGGAGAGGTCGGCCCGTAGATGAAGCAACTTGGGAGACCGAGAAGAAGATGCAGAGCAGATATCCAAACTTATTTGCGACTCCAGGTATGTTTCCTGACCCGTTAGCGGACAAGGATTTGTTTAACTTGGGAGGATGTAACGACCCGACCCGTTGTTACGGGAGTTACCGCCCTGTTTTCCCCTTTTTATGCTTTCATATGTTTCATTTTATGTGTTTGGAGAATTTGACGTAAATCGGGTAGAATTCGGTTAGAAATGGGGCAATAAACCTCTTTATGGGTAAGCTAGTTTGGAAAAGTCAACCAAATGTTGACCTATGAGTTCAGAATGGATTTTTGATGTTTTGACTAGTTTCGGGGGATGATTTATGACTTAGGAGAACAATCAAAATTGAATTCGGAGGTCCGGTGTAGATTTAGGCTTGAATTGGCTAAGGTTGGATTTTGGTGAATTCCAGATGGTAGGTGAGATTTTGATCCGAGGGTAGGAATGAAATTCTAAGAGTTGCAGTAGCTTCGTTAGGTGATTTTGGATATGTGTTCAATATTTCAGATCATTCGGAGGTGTTTAGGTCGGGTTTTAGATCAAATGAAAGTTTTGGAAGTTTTAGTTTAACTTAGGCTTGAATCCGTGATAATTCAATGATTTTGACGTTTATGATGGTGTTTTTATGTTGCGAGCAAGTTTGAATGAAGTAATATAACATATTTGTGCATTTGGTTGAGGTCCCGAGGGTCACGAGGTGAATTCGGATGGCCAACGGGCAAGTTTGGGATGTAAAAAATGCAGCAAAAAATTTGCAGAGCAGATTTGTGCAGTGCGATCACATAGGGGATGATGCGATCGCGTAGAAGGGATTTGAGGAGCCCAGAAATTTGCACTATGCGATCACGTGAAGTGGTCTGTGATCGCATAAGCTTAGGTAATTGTTCAGTGCGATCACGTATGGTAGATTGCGATCGTAGTAGGAGTCCATGCGATCGCGTAGAAGGGATTTTGGGAGATTGAGATTTTGTACTATGCAATCACAACAAAGGTATTGCGATCGCATAGAAGAAAGTATGGGCAGACAGAATATTTTAAGGGGTTATTTCAGGCGCGATCCTCATAATTTCCACCATTTTTACTCCGCCAAGAGATATTTTTGAGCGATTTGAAGAGGGTTTTCAATGGGAAGTGATTTAAGGTAAGTCTCGTGGCCTAGAAACATCATTTAACTGAAGATTTATCCGTTAATTCACTGAAATTGGGTAGAAATTTGTGAAGAACTAGGGCTTTGTTTTCAAAACGAATTTTTGGAATTTGAAAGGCCATTCGAACTCATTTTTCGATAAATTTTATATGTACGGACTCATCGCGAGATGAGAAATCCGTTGGTATGATTTTCAGAATTTTTTGAGAAGTGGGCCCGGGCCTCGGGTTTTACTAACTTCGTGAATTATTGTACTTTTCGAGTATTTTTATTGGGTTATGTTTCTTTGACCTATATTTATCTATTCGCTGTGGTTTTGAGTAGATTCAATGCACGAGGAGGTCAATACGAAAGGAAAATGCATTGCGGACGAGTCCACGACCATTTAGAGGTGAGTAGTTGGTATATATGATGGCTTGAGGGTTTGAAACCCCGGCTTATCACATTGTGACGCTATTTAGGGCGTGACTCGCATCCCATGGCAGGTGCAGGATTGGTTATGATTGGGGATTCTGACTTGGTCCATCCTGAATAAGAATAATATTATATTGACGATTGAAATGCACTCTGTGTTGAATATATATGGGCTTTATGCCATGTTTGGGACCTTGTGCCGACCTGTAGTATCCTTAGGGGATCAATATCATTGTGATAGCATGATTTGTAAAATCATTGATCTCAGTCCTGAGTTTAATCACTATTATGAAATGCTAAGTCACCTTTCCTTGAAAATTAAGTAACTAAAGTATTCTCCTTATTAATGAATTGGAAACTGGAAATAAATAAATTAAAACTGTTGTGTGACTCATATACATATTGTGGACTAAGTATGGATCGGGTTGCACGCCGCAGCGAATGAGATGAATATATTGTGCTTGGGCTGAAGGATCCCCTCTGGAGTCTGTACACACCCCCAGTGAGTGCTGTCAATGTTAAATGGATCGGACTACACGCCGTAGGGGTCATGTGCATTGCATTGCATTCATGCATTGTTATTTACTTGTACTATTTGTGGTTTGCTTTTGTTGTTGGTTCGTAGTAAGGTATTAGACTGATAGACATAGCTTTACTTTGTGGCATTTCGTGGATTTCTTATCTTCAACTATTTTATATGCTTTTTACTCACTAAGTACTTAGTACCCACCCCTGCTCCATGTACCTTTGTGTGCAGATTCAGGTACGCCGGAGGTTTAGTCGAGCGGTCCCATTTATTCAGAGTTATCTGATTTGTTGAGGTAGCTGCTGGCGTTCGCAGGTCCTGGCTACTCTTCTTATCCCAGCTTTATTTACATATATATTTTCATACTTTTTGTTTATATATTCTTATTTTCCAGTTTTTGCTTAGAGTCTCTAGACTCGTGACCCCAGATCTTTGGGAGTGTCATTATTAGTTTTTACACTTCTCATTATTATCATTATACTATTATTGCTAGATTATTATTAGAAACTATTATATTCTTCTTAAATTGTCAATTTTGGGATTTATTGTTAAATATGAAACGACTGTTGGTCAGGCTTGCCTAGATTAGGGTTGGGCGTCATCACGATCGGGTTTGGGTCGTGACAAAAATATCTCTAAATCTAAAGAGATGTAGTCCTCTGATTCTTCTCCTCATGGATGATTGTTCAAGAGCTTGAAAGCTTGATCTTGAACTCGACGGATTTCAGATTTGTAGTACGTCACGAACAATTTGAAGCTCGTCAGGAACCAGGATTTGGTGTTGGGTTATCATGAACGGAAGATTTGAAGCCTCCAGCCTATGACTTGAATTCGCCTTTGGAATTTTACCGCAGACGATGATTGCAGATATGGATAGAGACCTTGATACTATTCTTCAGAGCTTCTTTAGCCTTTCCTTCTGCTTACTTGCTTGTCTCTTAGCCTTCTCCTTTGACTCCTTTATATAGGTGTGGAGTGGAGTAGTCTCCAAGAAAACCCTAGTGGATCATTGGACTTGAGGCTTATGGGCCGGTCCATTTGATAGAAGACCAACTCACGGGCTAGCCCAATAATACATTGGACATTTATTTAAATCAATTTATTTAAAATTTAAATAATCGACCCGATTATACAAGACCATAGTATCATATGGACTAATATGTATTTAATATATGATAAAATCCAAATTATTTGTGGATTCAAATTTAATAAAATTTAATTGTCTATAGTCACTAATTTCTAAAAAAAATTGGAAGTTCGTTGATTTACCACCAAGTTGTAAAATAATTGGGTGCAAATGGGTCCTAAGAAAAAAATTTAAAATCAGATGGATCAGTTGATAAGTATAAAGCTAGGTTAGTTGCTAAATGTTTTAAGCAACTAGAAGGCCTAAAATTCTTTGATACTTTTTCTCCGGTAACTAGAACTATATCCATTAGACTTTTAATTGCTATTGCTGCAATTTTTTATTTTCATGTTAATCAAATGGATGTAAAATTTTCTTTTTTTAAATGGGGACCTAAATGAAAAAATTTATATGGATCAACCTGAGGGTTTTATAGAAGCTGGCCAAGAAAGTAAAGTGTGTAAACTTACTAAATTCCTATATGGCTTGAAACAGGCACCTAAGCAATGGCATGAAAAGTTTGGTTCATGCATGATAAAAAATAATTTTAAATCGAATGAATGTGATTAGTGCATCTCATAAGTCTTGGAATAATTCATATGTAATTATTTGCCTCTATGTTGATGATTTGTTAATATTTGGCTCTAACATGAAAGTTATTGGAGAAACTAAAATCATGCTTAATAGCGATTTTGACATGAAAGATTTAGGATAGGCAAATTTCATTCTTGGAATGAAGATTACTAGAACATGTGATGGAATTTTCCTTGATCGGTAACATTACGTTGAGAAAATTTTGAATAAATATAATTTTATTGATTTCACGTATGTTGTAACCTCTTTTGATTTCAGTGTTCACTTATTTCCTGTACAAAGTGATAATAATGTGATAAATCAGAAGAAATATGCTAACTTAATTGGAAGCTTGAGATATGTGACTGATTGTACTCGGCCTGATATTGCATACGCAGTAGGAGTACTTAGCAGGTTTACAAGCAAGCTTGGTAAAAAACATTAGCATGCCATAACAAGAGTTATGCGGTATTCACTTGGTACAAAAATTTATGGCTTATTTTATAAAAAATATCCTGCTGTACTCGAAGGCTTTTCTGATGCAGATTGGAATACTTTATCTGGTGATTCTTGTTCTACTACAAGTTATATTTTTACTTTGGGAAGTGGTGCTATTTATTGATAATCGAAAAGGCAAACAATAATTGCTAACTCTACCATGGAGGCTGAGCTAATTGCTTTAGCTTCAGCTAGTGAGGAAGCGAATTGGTTGAGAGATTTATTATTTCAAATTCATTATTTTGAAAAATGAATTCTTCCTATTTTAATTCATTGTGATAGCACCGCTATAATTGGTAGAGTACAAAATTGTTATTACACTGGTAAATTCAGACCCATAAGGAGAAAACATAGTACTATGATATCATATTTGACAAGCGGTACCATTAATATTGATTATGTTAAATCTTGTGATAATCTTGCAGATCCACTGACTAAGGCCTTAGCAAGAGAAAGGGTTTGGAGCACATCGAAGAGGATGGGATTGAAGCCCATAAGCTCATAAGTCATATTTGAGGAAACCCAACCCGGGCACTAGAGATCCTATAACCAGGTTCAATGGGAAGAACCAATCATATGATGGCTTGGTTTAAAATACACTATTTTTGTTATTATTTCATTCCTATAGTGTGAGTGAATTTATCCTTTAATGATTTTTCGAGGTTGAGTTTTATTAACTCTTAATATAAAAATCTGTAGCTCGTATGAGTGGGGTGTTAGAGTTACAGGAGCACCCTTGACATATATTACCTATGTGAGTGTGAAAGTAGGCCGCTTTCTATGGGAATTGGGCTTGTTCTTAAAAATACTCATGAAAACCGAGATAACACAAGGCCGTAATGTGTTGGCTACTAAAGCTCATGTCAACACCTTGATTATTATGTGTAAGCAGTGATATGTAATCTTTTCTAAAGCAGTCATAGTTCAAGTCTGAGACCACTACTGACTCTGGAGTAAAATCGATATTTTGCTAAGTGGAGGTTCAATGTAGAGCACACATTCATTATGCATGATAGTCTCCCTTCAACTGGTAAACTCTCTTATATATTTTAATATTAAAATGAGGGGGAATGTTAGTGTAATTGCATTTTATTATTAAAACAAATTCCTATAATTCCCACTACTCCATGATGTAGATAATGGTCATAACTCTTTTGTAACTCTTCTCCCTTGTTCTACCACTAATTATCTTATGTTCTCCATAATATCATAACTTATTACCCCACTTTCTTCCAATTTAATTCAAGGAAGAATTCTTATACCTATAAATATGAGTCTTTCTTCCATATTGTGGTATGAAAAAAAGTAGAGTGTTCCTATAAAGTGAGGTTAAAGTTATGAAAAAAAAGATTTTTTTACTTTTGTCGAAGGAAGGTGTTCATCTTGGTGGAGCTTTGGACTCAACAACTTATCTAGAATTTGTTCGAGTCATACGACGTGATCGGGCTGTTGTATCCTGGGGGAGACAGGTCAAGAGGATTACTACTGGACAAAATATAAAACTTTACTGCAGTGGGCTTGAATCTCCTTAAAGAGAGCCAGATAATTGCGTTTCGGCCTGAAGATATTTTATTTATTTTATTTTATTTTCAACTGTAGTTATATTTTTATCAATAATATAATATTACTAATACACGTATTAGAATAGATTGTCTATATCATGCCTCGGATTATGACTCCTAGCCCTGTGTGGAAGCATGATACCTGGTCAACACAATAATTCAACCATTAGAATTTATTTGAACCATTATGGATTTTTTAAGCAATAGCTTTATCAACAGACAATAGAAGTGCAAACTTAATCCTTTATAAGACTTGTTGACTGAATTTGTCGGTCCCTAACATCACAATATGGGTATCAAACGTAGGTGAAAAGTTTAAAAAAAAAAAAGAAAAAAAAAAGAAATTTGCTTTAGGATATGACACGTAGAAGACACAAAATAAAAGTAAGATCACATAATTATATTTTTTCACATGAATTTAACTTAGTTCTATGTGTTATAATTCGATTCTACGACAATCAACAAGACTAATCGTTCCTTTTGACTAATGCAAGCGTAATAAGCGCCACAATCGCTTCAAATAAAGGGAGCTTTCCGTATCCGCCTAAAACGACTATTGAGGTCACGACTCATCTAATATGTCCGAAATAACCTCCTAACGTGGGCCCGACCCCAAAAGGTCAACTCATACAACAATATCTATAAATACCAAATGAGGAGCCTGAAAGGGTGGTTCCACTCTCTCCCCATGGGGACTCTAAAAATACAGAGTAAAAAAATACAGAGTGAGAACCCAAGACAAAATGCAGAAAGAGGATAGAACGAATGAAACATGATTGTAAATTTTCTGAACCTCTCCATGGGGAGGCAGACTACTCTATTATCATGAATAAAGATCACCGATATTTTCTGTTACTAATAAAACTTTTTCCATTATCTTTTCCATTGTTAAATTTTGGATATGTTACGACTTGCTATGATTGGCCCTCCATTTACATTAATTGTTTTGAATTCATAAATGCTCATCAACATTTTGAGTCAAACAATTCGGCGTCGTCTGTGGGGATTTCCTAGCAAGATAGCGTAGCCCTTCCTGAAATCAGAAAAAACGAGAAAACACCGAGGAAAGGGAAAATAGCCCAATCAGAGCAAGCCTGATGAATCTCTTCCACACGTAAGAATTCGGGCTACGCACCCTCGACTCAAATTAATCAACGAATGTTCAACAATAATTGAACTGGGACTCAAGACATGAGTCTTCGCCGAATTAATTCAACCATAGTTGAATCAGTACTCGGGCTACGCGCCCCCTCGACTCAAATTAATCAACAAATGTTCAACGACAGTTGAATTGGGACTTAGGCCATGAGCCTTCGCCGAATTAATTCAACCATAGTTGAATCAGTACTCGGGCTACGCGCCCTCGACTCAAATTAATGAATGAATGTTCAACGACAGTTGAACTGGGACTCAGGCTGTGAGCCTTCGCCGAATTAATTAAACCATAGTTGAATCAGTACTCGGGCTACGCGCCCTCGACTCAAATTAATCAACAAATATTCAACGACAGTTAAACTGAGACTCAGGCCATGAGCCTTTGCTGAATTAATTCAACCATAGTTGAATCGGTAGTCGGGCTACGCGCCCTCGACTCAAATTATTCAACAAATGTTCAACGACAGTTGAACTGGGACTTGGGCCGTGAGCCTTCTCCGAATTAATTCAACCATAGTTGAATCAATACTCGGGCTACGCGCCCTCGACTCAAATCAATCAACGAATGTCCAACGACAGTTGAACTGTGGACTCAGGCCATGAGCCTTCGCCGAATTAATTCAACCATAGTTGAATCAGTACTCGGGCTACGCACCCTCACCTCAAATTAATCAACGAATGTTCAACGACAGTTGAACTGGACTCAGGCCATGAGCTTTCATAGAATTAGTTCAACTATAGTTGAATCAGTATCTGGGCTATGCGCCCTCGACTCAAATTAATCAACGAATGTTCAACGATTGATGAACTGGGACTTAGGCCATGAGCTTTCACCGAATTAATTCAACCATAGTTGAATCAATACTCGGGCTACGCGCCCTCGGCCTAAATTAATCAACGAATCTTCAACAACAGTTGAACTGGGACTTAGACCACGAACCTTCGCCGAATTAATTCAACCATAGTTGAATCAGTACTCGGGCTACGCGCCCTCGACTCAAATTAATCAAAAAATGTTCAATGACAGTTGAACTGGGACTCAGTCTGTGAGCCTTCACCAAATTAATCCAACCATAGTTGAATCAGTATTCGGGCTACGCGCCTTCGACTTAAATTAATCAATGAATTTTCAATGTCATTTGAACTGGGACTCAGGCCATGAGCCTTCGCCGAATTAATTCAACCATAGTTGAATCAGTACTCGGGCTACGCGCCCTCGACTCAAATTAATCAACAAATGTTCAACAACAGTTGAACTGGGACTCAGGCCACGAGCCTTCACCGAATTAATTCAACCATAGTTGAATCGATACTCGTGCTACGATCCCTCGACTTAAATTAATCAATAAATGTTCAACGACAGTTGAACTGGGACTCAGGCCGTTAGCCTTCGCCGAATTAATTCAATCATAGTTGAATTAGTACTCGGGCTACGCGCCCTCGACTCAAATTAATCAATGAGTGTTCAACGACAATTGAATTGGGACTCAAGCCATGAGCCTTCGCCGAATTAATTCAACCATAGTTGAATCAGTATCCGGGCTATGCGCCCTCGACTCAAATTAATCAACGAATGTTCAACGACAATTGAACAGGGACTCAGGCCATGAGTCGTCGCCAAATTAATTCAACTATAGTTGAATCAGTACTCGGGCTACGCGCCCTCGACTCAAATTAATCAACGAGTGTTCAACGATAGTTGAACTGCGACTCAGGCCATGAGCCTTCGCCGAATTAATTCAACCATAGTTGAATCAGTATCCAGGCTACGAGCCCTCGACTAAAATTAATCAAGGAGAGTTCAACGACAGTTGAACTGGGACTCAGGCCATGAGCCTTCGCCGAATTAATTCAACCATAGTTGAATCAGTACTCGGGCTACACGCCCTCGACTCAAATTAATCAATGAAGGTTCAACGTCAGTTGAACTATGGGGTAGGGGGAGCACAAATGAAACAAGCAGTAATCGAGCAATGCGAAAAGGGAAGCTCCCCCTTCATTTAAAGGAACAATCACGGGCCACGCCCGTCCACACCAAACCAAACATTATCCAAAAAGAAAACAAAAACAAAACGAAAAAAAAGGAACAACAACATACGGTAACAACCACTAGAAAGGAGAAAATATCACTCTTTTCACTCAGGACCATCCGCACCGTCGCCCGCGCCAACCGCACCATCTCCTGCTCCTGCCGCTTCGCCACCCGTTTCGCCTTAGCCACTGTCACACCTGCTTTTTCCGCCTACCCGAGAGGGCGCGAGATATAAAAGAGAGTTTTTCCAATTAAAGGACAACCAAAACGGGGTTCATTTATTGAGAGATTCGGAGTCGCCACTTGGGAGATTTATGGTGTCCCAAGTCACCGGTTTGAAACCCGATTTGAGGAAAGGTTTGACTCTATTTAATGGTCCGCGAACCAGAAATCCGGATAAGGAATTCTGTTAACCCGGGAGAAGGTGTTAGGCATTCCCGAATTCCGTGGTTCTAGCACGGTCGCTTAACTGTCGTATTCGTCTTATTTATCTGATTTCTTACAGTTATGCACTTAATGCAAATTAATATCCCTTTACCGCTTTTATTACCATTATTATTTACGAAAGAGAATGTTGCCTAAAAATATGTTTCGAATCACGTCACATGAAATGCACCCGGATCCTCGACACATTCTTATTCAACATTTTTGGGATTTGGATTTGGGCCGCATGAAATGCACACCCGTATTTAAGGAGGTAAAATTATTAAAATACACGCTTAGAGCGATTACTTATTTACACTTTTGAGAAGGCCATGAAATTCGCTAAGAAACGGCACACATCTCGAAATCTAAGTATTTTATATATACATTTATGAGGGCCCCGCGATTTGTATAATTTTGTTAGGCGAGGCACACCTCTAATTCTAATTTAAAAGCGAACTACATTCCGCTATATTTATTTAGGAATTGATTCCAAATTATTTAAAACATGTTACGAGCCACACTACATGAAATGCGCCTGTGGTTCCTGACATGCTTTATTTAATCTTGTTCAAAATTGAAGTCGGGTCACATGAAATGCACCCCCGATTCCTTTAATCTAATTACGTCGTTTAGTTGAGTAATAACGCACCAATTCCTACAGTATGACAAAATTCTACTCAACTGTAACCAATTCGAGCAAACACACTATTAGTTAACTAAGTGAGTAGATGCGAGTCTATGGTGGACAATTATATGGAAAAACTTACTTTGAATTCAAATAATCCCCAAAGAGCCAGTATCATACATTTTTTGCAAGTTCAAGATATCATTCCTCACAAGTGTTCAGATTACCTTAAACCTTCTACTCAAACAAATAGCTAATCTCAGTTTTAACATAAGATCTAATATTAATAGATTTGGAAATTACACACCATGAATGGAGGAGATTTAAGCATAGATGCAACAGGAATAACTCAAGTTCCGCATGTCCAATGACAGTGTGTTTGGATCTAAATGCATTTCTTATAACCCAAACCAGTATGATAGATCCAATTATGTGTACTCATTACAAACACACGAACTTTGGACACTACATGTATTTGATAGATTCAACAGGGAGCTTCAGGCTTCATTTCCTCTTCAAACCAAGAAAACTATAATAACAGGGATGTGTACCTGGAATATGGAAGAAAAGAAGGAAGAATGAGCAATGACAAAGTATGGCAGTCAGCAGTATAGCAACAGTAGCAGTGGACCAGCAACAACACAGAACAACAACAATCAACAGATACCACACTCAGCAGTAACCAAAGTATGATCACAGCAACAAAACACAGTGCTAGCAGTGGCCAAACACCACACTAGCAGTAGCCAAACACAATCACAGAAGCAACAGCAACAAACCAACACCACCAACCTCGACAACCCACAGCAGCAAACAAACAACCTCTACAACAACTGAATAACAGCAACAACAAACTTCTAACAATGACAGAATAACAGCAACAACAACAGTGGCCAACCCTCAATGGAACAGTCCCAATGTCTTTGTGTGTGTCTATTTCAGCTTATTCGTCCCCCTAATGTATGCTGCTTTTTCCAAGAGAAAAGAAAAAAAAACCCTCCTATTCTCTTCAACCCTCTCTTTATAGTTGAGAAACCAATGACACCCTAAGATACAATAATCAGAAGACCCACCCTGCACATACTCTTCTCTGCCAGCCCATTATATGCTCTGTGTTTTGCCACTAAGTCCTGTCAAGTGTAGGCTTAACTTAATTTAAATGCTGAGTGGAAACCTGGTGGAGTGCCCTGCTGTGACAGCAGGTTCCACTAGGCTGTGCAGGGCATTTTAATATGCCACCTCTGATTAATCATCTTACACTAATGCTAACAACCTCAGCAGATTCAGGACCTAATTTAAAGTCACAACAATTTAAGAACTTCACTTGGTAATGCTTTCGGATCAAATCAACAACATTAATCACTATCCAGTGTTTTAATAGGAAAAAATCGTATAACTAAACGACGACAATTACTTAATTGATCCTACGTATACAATCAAGAACAAACAAACGCCCAACAAATCCGTGATTCATGGTTTTGACACAACAGGATACCAACCAATATGAACTAATTAGCTTGACGACCTTAATCACACTAAGCATATCATTCATTTTCAATCAAAGAAACAACAAGAATCGACCAAATAAAAAGGTCCCAAAGAGATGAAGAAAACAGAGAATTGGCGGAATAATAAAACAACAAAAAAAATGAAAACTAGAAACAATTAAACTGAGACGACAAATAACAAGAACAAAAATACCTTGAAACAAAGAATTGGAACTCGGCCGACTCGGATTCTAAAGGAGTCGAGGTTGTGCATTTGAAGTCAAATAGACTTTAATTGAAATGTTTTCAAACGAAAACATTCCAATTAAAGTTTATTAACTTCAATTTCTTTCAGTTCGAATGAAATCCCTAGTTTCTCAATTCTAGGGTTCTTGAGGGCTCGATTTGGGGGTTAAGGGGTTAGGGCTTGATTCGAACAAAACTAAAGCCGGTGGGGGTATGAGGGAGCTCATGGGGAGCTATGGTGTGATTTTGGTGAGGTTTGGCATGGTTTTCAAATCGACTCGAATCTTCAAATGAAGATTCGAGAATCTCCAGGTTGATTCGAAACAAACCGTGCACATGGTTGAATAGGGGAGGTCGAGGCGAGTATATGGTGTAAAAATGGTGGCGATTGGCCTGCCGGAACCGCCGTGAGGCGATTTCCGGCAGGCGGAGGAAGGCGGAGGAGGGCGGCGTTACATTGGTCTGTGAGAGAGACGGGTGAGGAGCAGTGAACGGCTAAGAGGATTGGGTGTTTGGGTATACTAAAATGGACGAATCAATCGGAGCCGTTGGATCAGATGATCTGAACGGCTCAGATCGATCAGGGATGATAGAACGGCGTCGTTTCTTGGTGGAACGAGGCCGTTTGGTTTAGTGGGTGGGGCGGACCGGTCCAGTGGTTTGGGCCTTGCTATATTGAATTGGGTTTTGGCCCAATCATATCTCTTCATTCCTTGAAACTAGACTCCATGATGTATTACATATATATGTATATATGTATGCATATATATATATATATATATATATATATATATATATATATATATGTATACATATGTATATATATATATATATATTACTTGTAATACAATTAATCTTTACTACAATTAATCCTACATAATTAAATACCAAATCACACAATTGTATATTAAATGACACAAAAGCAATAAATACGATTTTATAATTTTTCTTTTCTTTAAGAAATTAAACAAGGTTCAGTTGATTCCTAAACGCACAATTAAACTCCGAAATGCGCGTGCGACACATATTTTTGTATTTTTTAAACAAATAAACATGCATAGAGAAATACAAACAATATGTAAAAATAACAACAACAAAAGGGAAATCCACTAAGTCACACACAACACAAAACTATTTTATTTTTTGCATTTTTGGGAGTAATTCTCATGCAGGGCAAAAATCACGTGCTCACAGCTACCCCTCTTTGCGCGAAAACGTGGAGTGTTTTCGTGCAAAGATAGTGAGCGAATACGAGCGATTTTTTTGCCCGTTTGAGCACTCCGTGTGAAGCATTTCATGGAAAAGTTTGACCGAACCTCGCTTAAAAAGGTCTCCTACATATCCCTGGCTAAAAGGGAATCAGGTCAATGTAGTTCAGGAAGTTTTGGTAGCTGGGACTACCATGACCGTTGCGATCTTGTTGTTACTGCTGTTACTGTTGTTGCCACTGCTTAACTGATCCCCTTATTACACCGTGCTAAACAAAAATAAGAAGCTAGACTAAGTTACACTACTACAAATTCTTATCCATCCTTTTTAACTTGATCTTGTCATGTTCCTTGCTATTCTGTCTGACTTGATATTCCTTCTGATGCTTCTTCTCTTCTGCCAATTGTTATTTCGGCCTATCTTGATTGCCGAACTCCGACCATTGGTTCCTCCTTTGTGATCTTCGAACTATTCTCCTTTGCAGTCTGAACCTATCTTTTCTGATCCTTGTTGCCTTCTTCTGCTTACGAACTTGGATTCATGCCGGAGATTTCTGTTACATTCAACTGCTCTCCTCAACCAAGTTAAAAATAACTCGCCACTCCATTCTTCAGGCGGGCTCCCTGACTCCAATTACAACTTCAAAATAAAATCGCCACTCCATTCTCCAGGCGGGCTCCCTGACGCTCAACCGCTTCAAAATAAATCGTCACTCCATTCTTCAAGCGGGCTCCCCGACTTCAACTACTACTTCAAAATAAAATCGCCACTCCATTCTCCAGGCGGGCTCCCTGACTTCAATTATCAACTCTGAAAATTAAACGCCATTCCTCTCTTCAGGCGTTATTTCGGCATATCTTGATTGCCGAACTCCGACCATTGGTCCCTTCCTTGCGATCTTCAACTTGTTTTCCGTCGAAGTCTGAATCCATCTTTCTGATCCATGTTGCCTTCCCTCTGCTTATGAACTTGGATTTATGCCGGGGATTTCTGTTACGCTCAACCGCTTCAAAATAAATCGTCACTCCATTCTTCAAGCGGGCTCCCCGACTTCAACTACTACTTCAAAATAAAATCGCCACTCCATTCTCCAGGCGGGCTCCCTGACTTCAACTACTACTTCAAAACTAAATCGCCACTCCATTCTTCAAGCGGGCTCCCCGACTTCAACTACTACTTCAAAATAAATCGCCACTCCATTCTTCAGGCTGGTTCCCTGACTTCAACTACTACTTCAAAATAAAATCGCCACTCCATTCTTCAGGCGGGCTCCCTGACTTCAACTACAACTTCACAATAAAATCGCCACTCCATTCTTCAAGCGGGCTCCCTGACTTCAACTACTACTTCAAAATAAAATCGCCACTCCATTCTCCAGGCGGGCTCCCTGACTTCAACTACAACTTCAAAATAAATCGCCACTCCATTCTTCAGGCGGGCTCCCTGACTTCAACTACAACTTACTAATTTCATCCTATCCTGGTTACCTTCCTTTGCCTTTTGTACCATTTTCTTCTTCCTACATTGCCTCTCGGGCCACCTTCTCTTCTTAATTATCTTGTCTTGGAATTGCCCTCCCCTTGAGCCGTGCTACTTTTCCTTTGGCCGCTGGAGATATCTTCGGAACTGCCTATTTACATGCTAGTGATGATGCTGCTGGGGAAGTATTCTTTATTTCCTTCTCCCCTCATTCTCTCTCGGACTTGCCGGCGGTTGAAATGTCATTAACTGTGGATTACCCTGGCGGGGGAACCCTTTTCCTCTTCCTTCTTCCCATTCCTCCTCTGGGACTCACACCTCCGCTTCTTTGAAAACTTATGGGATATAATGCTGCCGCGGGAATCTCGAAGTCGGTGTTTCATTTTCCCAACAATTGCTGGGGATGATACCGGCTCAAAGATCACTTCCTTGCCTTGTCGGGCCTCTGTCAAAACTATTCTGCTCGGAACGGGTAGTTTCCAAAATCTTGCGTTGCTTTCTATCCTTATCTACTGGGTATCTGCTCTCAAGAAAATTTTCGCAACAGGAGAAAATTTTCTGCCCCAGTTTGATACACTTCTAGGTGGTATGCTTTTCCGCCGACGAACCCTCCTTTCCTGCTTTAAATCAAAGAAAAATCGTTAGTTTCAAAACGCAGTGAGTGGTCGTGCCACTCTTGTTGGGGCCATTTTCTTTTCTCTTTCAGCGGTTTGGCTTCCCTCGAATTTTAGGGACGACGTTAGCGCTTGCTGGGGATGATGCTCTTTCCACAGATGGTTTCTCATCTCTCCCTTTCATTCCAATCTTTGGTTTGATCCGACTCTTTTTAGCCGGTGATCGGTTGCGTGAAATCATCTTCCGGACGTGCCACATGTGTCCATCATACTCCATAATTCCTACGAACCTTCCAATCAACCTGTCGTTCCAATCTTACTAGCGGAACGACTTTTGCCTTATTGCCTCATTCCATGCCTATTCATTTTCATTATACTGCTTTGGGAGACTTGGTAGTAAGCTTTAAAAAATCAATTTTCGAAAATGAAAGAAAAGAAAAGAATGCTGACCGCAAATGACAAAAGAAAAGGAAAACTTTTCTGAACTCAAAAATAGGAAAACTTATCTGAATGTGTGACTGATTCAACGGTTATGCCGCGCCTTTGAGATTAATCTACCCAGTCTATTCATGTCAATCGCTTTCTGATGGCCGCATTTTGCTAGGAATAAACGAATGTCCCAACCTTGTCTCGTGCAGATGCCTTGTAACTATCTCGCCTTGTCACCTCATAGTGCCCTTTGAAGGGTTTTCACTAATGAGATTCTCTCATTTCTCTATCTCCCGTCGCCTTAGGGTGCCCGTAAAGGTTTTCACCGTAAGACTCTCTCATTTTATTTCTCTCAACTTTCTTCGCCTTAAGGTGCCCGCGAGGGTTTTCACCGTTAAGACTCTCTCATTTACGCTTTCTTTCCCTGCGGTGGGGTATCACCCATGAGATTCCCTCTAGAGCATTATCCCCTTTCGGCTTGTGCATCCTGGATTCAATCGAGGGTCGGGATGTCACTTTTGGCTTTCATTCGCATGACTTGGCATTTCTCAAATACTGATCGAGAGGTCTTTTTGGTTCTTAATGTGGTTTCTGCACGTGAGGCTAAAGAAAGGGGTTTAACCTCAACGGTTAGCTTATTACAACTTTCGGAATCCACACTATCTTTCAAACGAAACAATGACTTCTGCCCCAGTTTTGTTGCTTGGGGGATCTTTGATTTTTATTTTATTATGACCGAGCCGTGTGGCGCCTACGTATCCTTCTTGAGGAATCAGGTCGAACGTAGTTCACTTTTTCTTGTGTTTTTTCTTTGTTTCTTTTTCTATTTTGTTACACATCTTCCTTGATGATTCCGAAAGAGGGTATATGAAAGAATAATTAAGGCTCAAAGGGAAAACAAGGGTTAAAGTGTTTGGGTAGTAGAAAAATTGCCTCTGTCATTTCATTCTCCGAAAAATGCCAAATACACACAAACGAAACCAAACGTTGACAAATGCATTAAAGAATTACACATAATATCTCTTGACTGCATCAGAATTGATAGCCATATCGGTGCATCTTCCCTCAACATCAGTTAGACATAGAGCGCCGTTGGATAATACTCTAGTCACAACAAATGGTCCCTGCCAATTTGGAGCGAACTTGCCTTTCGCTTCGACCTGATGTGGTAGAACTCTCTTCAGCACATGCTGTCCCACTTCAAATTTCCTGGGACGTACCTTCTTGTTATATGCTCTCGCCATTCTCTTTTGATACAATTGGCCGTGACATACCGCTGTCAATCTCTTTTCATCGATCAAGCTCAATTGCTCTAATCGGGTTTTGACCCACTCGTCGTCATCAATCTCAGCTTCAGCGACAATTCGGAGGGATGGAATCTCAACTTCTGCGGGTATTACTGCTTCAGTCCCGTACACCAACAAGTAAGGAGTTGCACCTACCGAAGTCCGGACGGTAGTGCGATAACCCAACAATGCAAATGGTAACTTTTCATGCCATTGCCTAGACCCTTCTACCATCTTCCTCAATATCTTCTTTATATTCTTGTTTGCTGCCTCAACCGCACCATTTGCTTTGGGACGATATGGTGTGGAATTTCGGTGTGTAATCTTGAACTGTCGACATACCTCTTTCATCAATCCGCTGTTAAGATTTGCACCGTTATCTGTGATGATTATCTTTGGAATTCCAAACCTACAGATGATGTGGGAATGTACGAAGTCCACCACCGCCTTCTTGGTCACGGATTTGAAGGTTTTGGCCTCCACCCACTTGGTAAAGTAATCGATCGTCACCAGAATGAACCTATGACCATTGGAAGTCGCAGGTTCTATAGGTCCGATAACATCCATACCCCATGCGACAAATGACCATGGCGCTGACATTGTATGCAATTCGGTCGGTGGAGAATGAATCAAATCTCCATGTATCTGACACTGATGGCATCTTCGCACGAAACTTATGCAATCACGCTCCATAGTGAGCCAGTAATATCTTGCTCGAAGAATCTTCTTCGCCAACACATACCCGCTCATATGTGGTCCACAAACTCCGGAGTGTATATCTGTCATTACTGTTGTGGCTTGCCTCGCATCTATACATCTTAACAATGCCAAATCTGGGGTTCTTTTGTACAGTACCCCTCCACTAAGGAAAAATCCGTTCGCCAACCGCCGAATAGCCCTTTTTTGATCTCCGGTTGCCTGCTCCGGGTATATTCCTAACCTGAGGTACTCTTTGATATCGTGAAACCATGGCTCACCATCCATCTCTTCTTCAATCATATTACAATAAGCATGCTGATTCCGGACCTGGATATGTAATGGATCGACACGAACCTTGTCCGGGTGATGTAGCATTGATGCTAAAGTAGCCAACGCGTCGGCAACCTCATTATGCATCCTTGGGATGTGCCCGAATTCTACCGATCGAAAGCGTTTGGTCAAATCATGCAAACACTGACGATATGGGATAAGCTTTAGATCTCTGGTTTCCCATTCTCCCTGAATCTGATGTACTAGAAGGTCCGAGTCCCCCAAGACCAAGACGTCCTGTACATCCATGTCCACCGCTAATCGCAACCCTAAGATGCATGCCTCGTACTCAGCCATGTTGTTGGTACAATGAAAACGCAGTTGAGCAATAACAGGATAATGATGTCCTGTTTCAGAGATAAGCACAACCCCTACTCCGACTCCTTTTGCGTTCGCCGCTCCGTCGAAGAAAAGCTTCCAACCTGGCTCCTCGGTTAGTTCCAACCCATCAATTTGCAATACTTCTTCGTCTGGAAAATACGTCCTCAGAGGTTCGTATTCGTCATCAACAGGATTCTCGGCTAGGTGATCGGCTAGGGCTTGAGCTTTCATAGCCGCCCTTGTCACGTATATGATGTCGAATTCTGTAAGTAATATTTGCCATTTTGCCAACCTCCCCGTAGGCATAGGTTTTCGGAAAATATACTTCAACGGATCCAAACGCGAGATGAGGTAAGTGGTGTAAGAAGACAAATAATGTTTCAACTTTTGCGCTACCCAAGTCAAGGCACAACATGTCTTTTCCAAATGAGTGTACTTGACCTCGTGGACTGTGAATTTCTTACTGAGGTAGTAAATGGCCCGTTCCCTCCTGCCAGTAAGATCATGCTGCCCCAGTACGCAGCCGAACGAATTCTCCAAAACCGTCAGATAAAGAATCAGGGGTCTACCCGGTTCAGGCGGAACTAGTATGGGTGGGTTTGACAGATACCCTTTGATTTGGTCGAACGCTTCTTGACATTCTGTCGTCCATTCTATCGCCGCGTCTTTCTTCAACAGACGGAATATGGGTTCACAGGTTGCTGTAAGTTGAGCAATAAACCTACCGATGTAATTTAACCTTCCCAACAGACTCATTACCTCTGTTTTATTCCTTGGCGGGGGTAACTCCTGGATGGACTTGATTTTGGACGGGTCCAACTCAATGCCCCGTCGGCCTGACGATGAATCCTAGCAACTTTCCCGATGGAACTCCGAATGCGCATTTGGCCGGATTGAGCTTGATGTCATATCTTCGAAGTCTTTGAAAGAACTTCCGAGGTCGGCAACGTGGTCTTCCCGACGTCTAGATTTTATGATCACATCATCCACGTACCCTTCAATTTCCTTGTGTATCATGTCATGGAATACCGTAGTCATCGCTCTCATGTATGTTGCCCCTGCATTCTTCAAACCGAACGGCATCACTCGGTAGTAATAAGCCTCCCACGGTGTGATAAAAGCCGTCTTTTCTGCGTCCTCTTCATCCATCAGGATCTGATGATACCCCGCATAACAGTCCACAAAGGATCCGATTTCACGTCCAGCGCAATTATCAATCAGGATATGGATATTGGGAAGCGGGAAATTATCCTTAGGACTTGCCTTATTGAGATTGCGGTAGTCCACGCATACTCTGATCTTTCCGTCCTTCTTTGGCACCGGTACTACGTTAGCTAACCATTCAGGGTATCGAGTGACACGAATGACTTTCGCCTGCAACTGCTTAGTTATTTCCTCCTTGATCTTTACACTCATCTCCGTTTTGAACTTCCGCAGTTTTTGCTTGACGGGAGGATATGCCGGATCGGTGGGTAATTTTGGAACCACTAGATCAGTGCTGAGTCCTGGCATGTCGTCGTACGACCATGCGAAAATGTCTTTAAACTCCATGAGTGTTTTGATCAACTCTTCTCTCAGGTTGGGTTCAATATGGACACTTATTCTGGTTTCTCTGACGTCATCCGCGTTCCCCAGATTAACGGCCTCGGTATCATTTAAATTTGGTTTGGGTTTTTCCTCGAAGTGACTTAATTCTTCACCGATTTCTTCTACGGCTTCATCATCGCCGTATTCCGATTCACTCTCGTCACTTCTTATTTCATGCGTTATTATTTCCAAACCCGATTGACTTTCTAGACCTGGGTTGATTAATCTTTAAGCACGCCATATCATTAAGATCAGTTGAAAGAAGGTTGTTCAGAAAAGTAAAAAGAAGGAAAATAAACAAAATTAGACATGAAGGGAACAAAATTTCATTAAAGGGAACAGTACAAGGAAAAACAAACTTGCAAACTTAAATCAAAATGAACTAAAACAAACGGATTTTAATCCGGGGACAACTCCCAACATGAAATTTCGAAAGAAAACAATCCAAAACAAACTACCAAGACTCCTTCCGGACAGGGAAAGGAGTAGCCTTCCAATTATTCAGTTTTGCTTTTGGTCCCACAAACTGTATCTCGGCATGGCTGGATCCTTCACCATCCTCGAGCATACATACATCCGCGAATAGGTCCTCGAACTTTCTTAAGAACTCTTCGTCTGGCCTAACCATAGGACCGGGAATCTTTGTCGTCGGATGTCCTCTTGCTCCGGACCTGACAAAAGATTGGGAAAGGCGTGGAACAGGCTTCGGGAGCACCCATGTCTTCTGCTTATTCCTCTTGGCTTGCTGGATATCCTCTGATGTTGGCTTGAATCCCAAGCCAAAGGTTCCTACGTTTTCGACCACGGATACCGGTTGTATGATTCCTTGCAGAGATGCACCTAGACCTTTGCCGGGTATGAAACCATGTCTCAACATTTCATGAGCCACCATGACGTCTGCAGTAATTATTCTGTCATTGGGAATGCATTCCCCTTAACTCTCCCATGATCCGATGAACATAACCCATAATTGAAGCGAAAAGGTCGGTGCGGGGCATTCGTTCACAAGCTAAGCACTTCATGGTGACATAATGCCCGATTTCTCCAATTTTGTCCTTGATCGTGTCCCTTTCTCTGAGTAGCTGTTCTATCTGCTGGCTTTTCGCCCACAATCTTCGAGCATTGTTGGTGACTTGGTCTAGGAGCCTATCCATTTGTCCTTGCAGTCGGGCCATCAAATTGTGGCAACGGTCGAGGTCCGCTCTGGCATCTCGGGCTTGCTTGAAAACCCGCTCCCTGAGGACAACATTTGCTTCCCTTAGACTAGTGATGATCTCAGTGTAATCTTCTTCCACCCGTTGTAGGTGAAGTGCATGTTGATGTGCCTCCTTTCTCCAGCTAGCACGGATCCTCGTTGTCTGGGCTTTCGACTCGTCCAATTCTCTTTGGATATCGGTGACTTGGCTTCTCAAACCCTTTATCAATTTTTCGTCTGCCCGACTCCTCAACTGTCTGTCAACATCCCTTTTCATTTGCTGGATTTGAGCTCTCAAGAAGTCATTTTCTTGTGCCAACTTCTTTTTGTCTCCTTCGTCGGCAGCAGCTTGCATGTTCTTCTCGAATTGAAGGTCCCGGACCTGCTGTTCTATCCTACCAATCTTCATCCTGTACCCCTCCTCCTTTGCTAGCCAATTCCATTGCTCCTGTGAATCTTTCGTGAACTGTTGGACATGGGCTCTTTTAGAACATTTCCGACAAATCTGAAATCTTTTCCCGAACCACACATTGTACTTTGGGTCCACCTCACCCTTAGCTAGTTCCCGGACCATGGTTTTAGGCTCAAGGAATCTACATTCATGCCACAGCTTTCTAATCTTCTCTTCGGGGAATACGACTCCCGGGCTCAACTCAATGGCGTGCTTTCTCAGGTCTTGATCGGTAGGAATAACCTGAAACCTTCCTAGTTGACGTAATACACGATGAGGAACATATGGTTGGACACCGCGGATCCCCATCAGAAGAATATAACACTCCTCGGCTGCCATATATATTACTTCAGTATCGGGTAACCACCCGAACGCCCATTCAATCTGATCGGCTTCTATTGAGACTAGTCGTGCAAGCCATTCCTCGACGCCCTCAGGGAATACAGCACCCATCATCCGTTCTTCAAAACCCCTGATACGGTTTTTCCCGATCAACCCATGGTTCATGTATTGTGTCCGGTGATGGAGGTGTTCTTGCATCCACAATTGGAGTAACAGATTGCATCCTTGGAAGAAATTGCCCCTTCTCGGCATACAGTCAAGGCTCGATAGATTTCGGACAAAACCAAAGGGACCACCGTGCTGGTAGCCTTTTTGATTGCAACATCGGCTATTCCTGCCAGACTTATCTCTATTTTCTTATCTTCGCGTGGACAAATCACAATCCCCAAGAATGTCGTTATGAACGCTAGAATTCGTCTGGCCTCCCACTTAGTTCTATTCCCTGCGTGAGTTAGTCCAAGGTTTGACTCTTCAAAACCCCGAGGAGTGCCGTACCGTTGGTATAAGAATTGGAGATCGCAACATCCTTCCAACAAATCATCATTTTTCACCTTCCGACTAATGCTTAGCAAGTCCAGAAACCCATGTGGAGATACCGGTCTTGGTGAGAGCAGGTATTGCCCTCTTAATTTCCCATTTAGTCCCGCATAGCCCGCAATCTCCTCTAACGTGGGTGTCAGTTCAAAGTCGACAAAACGGAACACATTGCGGGTCGGATCCCAAAAAGATATCAGTGCCTCGATGATGTCTTTCCTTGGCTTGATATTCAACAGATTAACCAAACCTCCCAAAATTCTCTCCACTATCTTTTTGCTACTGTCTTCCAAATCGTTCCACCACATATGGAGCTGCTGAGGGACCTCGCTAAAGATTGAAAATGACTTATTCTGATTCGTGCTCATCCTGCACATTTATTAAGGAGATTTAAATAAGAAAAACAACTTTGTTTTGCTAAAATATAATAAGAAAATCAGTTTTCAATCACGGCCTTTCAACGTCTCGGGGACGAAGGTTTTTAGGGCTGTGGGGTAAATTGACCGAAATCAAAATTGACCCAAAGGTGGCCGTTTATATGAAATCAGCCTTCCGGCGTCCCTTTCGGGAACATTCGGCTATTTTTGAAAACAGCGTCACCGACTTATTTAGTACAAAAGTTAGTTTTGATATTTTGGCTTTTTTTTTTCAAAAGGTGAAGTTGGACCCGATAAAGGCTGCCTACGTATCTCACAACCAATGAGAATCAAACCCACGTAGTTCGGTTTTAATGAAACAAACTACATTATTTATTTATTCATTAAAAAAGACAATGGCTATATATATATAATTTTTTTTTTTTCTAATTTTCCTTATCTAAAGCCGGTCAACATGCAAGTCTATAACAGATAAATGCCTAAGACAAACAGGATGCAGCAGGATAGTCTTTTCATTTCAGGCCACCTGTCCTAGATGGACCCAACCCCTGTGTTGAGTCCCCTAAGCCAAATGCAACATGATGCAAATAAACGTTCCTACTAGGGATCCGGCATGAAGCTTGGTTATTCTAGGTTCAAAAACCTGGGTTTATTGTTCTAGACCTGGCTTACCCGAGCGGACAGCTCGAGCCGAGGAGGAGGCAGCAACCCGGGAATACAGAAGCTTCACCGGTTTTGCAACTTATCCAAACCTCGTTCTAAAGTGGGAATTAGACACTATACAGAAAAGAAGTCACACGAGGTGCACCCTTCTTCATGATTTAGAAGACTCAGAGAGGAGATTGGTTTCGGCACAATTTATATGTACAGTTCACAAAATATCAAAGCAGTAAGAACAATATTTAGCACATTAATACAAACATGTAATAAAAATCAGATAATAAATAAGCCAAATACAACAATTATTCCGAGCTCAAATTCTAAAAAAAAGTCCCCAGCAGAGTCGCCAGAGCTGTCACACCTCCTTTTTCCGCCTACCCGAGAGGGCGCGAGATATAAAAGAGAGTTTTTCCAATTAAAGGACAACCAAAACGGGGTTAATTTATTGAGAGATTCGGAGTCGCCACTTGGGAGATTTATGGTGTCCCGAGTCACCGGTTTGAAACCCGATTTGAGGAAAGGTTTGACTCTATTTAATGGTCCGCGAACCAGAAATTCGGATAAGGAATTCTGTTAACCCGGGAGAAGGTGTTAGGCATTCCCGAATTCCGTGGTTCTAGCACGGTCGCTTAACTATCGTATTCGGCTTATTTATCTGATTTCTTACAGTTATGCACTTAATGCAAATTAATATCCCTTTACCGCTTTTATTACCATTATTATTTACGAAAGAGAATGTTGCCTAAAAATATGTTTCGAATCACGTCACATGAAATGCACCCGGATCCTCGACACATTCTTATTCAACATTTTTGGGATTTGGATTTGAGCCGCATGAAATGTACACCCGTATTTAAGGAGGTAAAATTATTAAAATACACGCCTAGAGCGATTACTTATTTACACTTTTGAGAAGGCCATGAAATTCGCTAAGAAAAGGCACATCTCGAAATCTAAGTATTTTATATATACATTTATGAGGGCCCCGCGATTTGTATAATTTTGTTAGGCGAGGCACACCTCTAATTCTAATTTAAAAGCGAACTACATTCCGCTATATTTATTTAGGAATTGATTCCAAATTATTTAAAACATGTTACGAGCCACATTACATGAAATGCGCCTGTGGTTCCTGACATGCTTTATTTAATCTTGTTCAAAATTGAAGTCGGGTCACATGAAATGCACCCCCGATTCCTTTAATCTAATTACGTCGTTTAGTTGAGTAGTAATGCACCAATTCCTACAGTATGACAAAATTCTACTCAACTGTAACCAATTCGAGCAAACACACTATTAGTTAACTAAGTGAGTAGATGCGAGTCTATGGTGGACAATTATATGGAAAAACTTACTTTGAATTCAAATAATCCCCAAAGAGCCAGTATCATACATTTTTTGCAAGTTCAAGATATCATTCCTCACAAGTGTTCAAATTACCTTAAACCTTCTACTCAAACAAATAGCTAATCTCAGTTTTAACATAAGATCTAATATTAATAGATTTGGAAATTACACACCATGAATGGAGGAGATTTAAGCATAGATGCAGCAGGAATAACTCAAGTTCCTATGCATGTCCAATGACAGGGTGTTTGGATCTAAATGCATTTCTTATAACCCAAACCAGTATGATAGATCCAATTATGTGTACTCATTACAAACACACGAACTTTGGACACTACATGTATTTGACAGATTCAACAGGGAGCTTCAGGCTTCATTTCCTCTTCAAACCAAGAAAACTATAATAACAGGGATGTGTACCTGGAATATGGAAGAAAAGAAGGAAGAATGAGCAATGACAAAGTATGGCAGTCAGCAGTATAGTAACAGTAGCAGTGGACCAGCAACAACACAGAACATCAACAATCAACAGATACCACACTCAGCAGTAACCAAAGTATGATCACAGCAACAAAACACAGTGCTAGCAGTGGCCAAACACCACACTAGCAGTAGCCAAACACAATCACAGAAGCAACAGCAACAAACCAACACCACCAACCTCGACAACCCACAGCAGCAAACAAACAACCTCTACAACAACTGAATAACAGCAACAACAAACTTCTAACAATGACAGAATAACAGCAACAACAACAGTGGCCAACCCTTAATGGAACAGTCCCAATGTCTCTGTGTGTGTCTATTTCAGCTTATTCGTCCCCCTAATGTATGCTGCTTTTTCCAAGAGAAAAGAAAAAAAAACCCTCATATTCTCTTCAACCCTCTCTTTATACTTGAGAAACCAATGACACCCTAAGATACAATAATCAGAAGACCCACCCCTGCCCATACTCTTCTCTGCCAACCCATTATATGCTCTGTGTTTAGCCACTAAATCCTGTCAAGTGTGGGCTTAATCTTAATTTAAATGCTGAGTGGAAACCTGGTGGAGTGCCCTGCTGTAACAGCAGGTTCCACTAGGCTGTGCAGGGCATTTTAATATGCCACCTCTGATTAATCATCTTACACTAATGCTAACAACCTCAGCAGATTCAGGACCTAATTTAAAGTCACAACAATTCAAGAACTTCACTTGGTAATGCTTTCGGATCAAATCAACAACATTAATCACTATCCAGTGTTTTAATAGGAAAAAATCGTATAACTAAACGACGACAATTACTTAATTGATCCTACGTATACAATTAAGAACAAACAAACGCCCAACAAATCCGTGATTCATGGTTTTGACACAACAGGATACCAACCAATATGAACTAATTAGCTTGATGACCTTAATCACACTAAGCATATCATTCATTTTCAATCAAAGAAACAACAAGAATCGACCAAATAAAAAGGTCCCAAAGAGATGAAGAAAATAGAGAATTGGCGGAATAATAAAACAACAAAAAAAATGAAAACTAGAAACAATTAAACTGAGACGACAAATAACAAGAACAGAAATACCTTGAAACAAAGAATTGGAACTCGGCCGACTCGGATTCGAAAGGAGTCGAGGTTGTGCATTTGAAGTCAAATAGACTTTAATTGAAATGTTTTCAAACGAAAACATTCCAATTAAAGTTTATTAACTTCAATTTCTTTCAGTTCGAATGAAATCCCTAGTTTCTCAATTCTAGGGTTCTTGAGGGCTCGATTTGGGGGTTAAGGGGTTAGGGCTTGATTCGAACAAAACTAAAGCCGGTGGGGGTATAAGGGAGCTCATGGGGAGCTATGGTGTGATTTTGGTGAGGTTTGGCATGGTTTTCAAATCAACTCGAATCTTCAAATGAAGATTCGAGAATCTCCAGGTTGATTCGAAACAAACCGTGCACATGGTTGAATAGGGGAGGTCGAGGCGAGTATATGGTGTAAAAATGGTGGTGATTGGCATGCCGGAACTGCCGTGAGGCGATTTCCGGCAGGCGGAGGAAGGCGGAGGAGGGCGGCGTTACATTGGTCTGTGAGAGAGACGGGTGAGGAGCAGTGAACGGCTAAGAGGATTGGGTGTTTGGGTATACTAAAATGGACGAATCAATCGGAGCCGTTGGATCAGATGATCTGAACGGCTCAGATCGATCAGGGATGATAGAACGGCGTCGTTTTTTGGTGGAACGAGGCCGTTTGGTTTAGTGGGTGGGGCGGACCGGTCCAGTGGTTTGGGTCTTGCTATATTGAATTGGGTTTTGGCCCAATCATATCTCTTCACTCCTTGAAACTAGACTCCATGATGTATTACATATATATGTATATATGTATGCATATATATATATATGTATACATATGTATATATATATATATATATTACTTGTAATACAATTAATCTTTACTACAATTAATCCTACATAATTAAATACCAAATCACACAATTGTATATTAAATGACACAAAAGCAATAAATACGATTTTATAATTTTTCTTTTCTTTATGAAATTAAACAAGGTTCAGTTGATTCCTAAACGCACAATTAAACTCCGAAATGCGCATGCGACACATATTTTTGTATTTTTTAAACAAATAAACATGCACAGAGAAATACAAACAATAGGTAAAAATAACAACAACAAAAGGGAAATCCACTAAGTCACACACAACACAAAGCTATTTTATTTTTTGCATTTTTGGGAGTAATTCTCATGCAGGGCAAAAATCACGTGCTCGCAGCCACCACCCGCAATTTCCATACCATTGCCAGCTCCCGCCAGACTCCCACCAGCGCCATCATCAATACCAAGCATTGCAGCATTAAAACCGCATTCCACGCGAGCCTCCCCCGCCCTCTAGAGCGCTCCTTCGAAAACCACTTCGGAAATGATGTCGGCCTCAAACAGGTGCTTATATACGTCCCGCTGGGCCTTGGCATAAACCCAAACCTCACGGGAACCACCCATAAAAGCGGATTGCTCTAGGATGTGCCTGTTCTCTTCCTCCAGAAGCGCGATTTGCACTGCCGCATCCTGAGTGCCCTGCTCTAGAACCCTAACCCGCTCCTTAAGGCTGCTCTCCCTGAAGGTAGCAGCGGCTCTCACCAACGACAACTGGGAATCGTTAGCACGGAGAACACCCTGCAATTTGTCCACCCGGGCCGAGGCCGAGGCCAACCTTCGCTTTAAAGCGGCCACTTCTCCTTCTAGCGCAACAACCTTCCCACTCCATTCCGAGGTAACCTTTGTCCCCTTGGTCAAGCATAAACGCTCACACTCTATCGAAGCCCTCCGCCCAGCCTTGAGTTCGTCATCCATCCGACGCAACTTATCCTCAAAGGCTCTTATGCGACCAAGCGCTTGGTTCGCCTGCCACTCCCTCCTCGCCAACTCTTCAACTAACGCCCTGTTACGGGGATCAGTCCTTATACGCTCACTCATCTCCCTATACTTGTTCTGATAACGACGACACCTGTCAAGCACGTGTAAAAGTAATCCGTATCGAACATTGGCCCGACGAAGACTCTCCATCTGCAACCGAAATGCATGCAAAACAAAGAACGAGAGGTCAGACAGGGATACGGAAGCTTGTAAGAAGAGGGGAATAAATAGCGAACAAACAAGAGGTCATCCCAGAATACAAACCCTCATCCCCATCACTGCTACCTCGTTCATCAAACCAACATCTGGCACCCCCTCAACGATTCATTCTCAACCGCAAAACACAACTGACCAAGCTGCGACACCAAAGTAGAGTCCGGCAACAACAAATTCTCATTCACAGGAACTTCAACAACACGCGACCTCTCGTCTGGATGGACCGCCGCATTTGTGATCCCATCACGAAACATGCGGACGTCCTCATAGTCCAAGTGAGAATCAGACATAGAACCCTATCCCACCGCCACCACCTCCGTCGAAGGAGTACTCGAGCCGCCAATGTCCACGGCCACCCGAGAATGTTCCCCCAACTCGACCATATGGGTCGAAGACTGAGCAGTAGGGGCGGCACTTCCCTCTCGATCCTCTCAATCCCGAGCCTCATTTTCTCCTGGCATGTCGTCTGCAGTAAGTGCTGCATCCGTATCCTCCCTCGCTCCAGAAGGGGGGAATCCATATTTATGACAATAGGAGGAACGGGTCGAATCGCCACTAACGGAGCCGGAGGGGAAATAATCATGTGTCTGACCAAAGGTCTCTCTTCCTCATCACAAAAAGACGAGCCGTCTCGAGGGCGAACGGTCCCCGATGGACCTTCGCCACAAAACAAGGGACGTGAAGGGGACGGCACAGCAGAAGACTCGACCAATACAACCCTGGGCACCCGGCATGGCACCGGTGCAGTAAAGAACCTAGAAATCGCACCAGACCGCCGAAATGCCAATTGAGGGGCTCTGCCTCGGTACACCCTCCATGTAGACAAAGGACCGGGTCAGTCCAGGTTGTATTAGATTCGAAATAAACCATGCACGGAGAATGTAAACCTCTTACCTACAGCTGGCCCCAGCCATATTTCCCTCAAAAAGACGCCCACGAGCGGATACCCTCGGTGTGCGGAACAACGACTTCGAGCGACCCATACAAACTGGTGAACAAAGACGGAGGTGATCTATCAGCTACAGAAACGATAACGAAAATAGTGATTATCCAAACATAAGAAGAGGAATAGAATCACTCCTACTGCTTAAAAAGGACAACTTACGTCTATAATTCCAAGTCTACGGGAATCCTGGAGAGGGTGCCACCAGATGCTCGGTCCGAATGTAGAAAAATTGTTCAAATGGGCGAGGTTCGACCTCATCGTCTAAAGCAGCCATCAACCCCTTCGAACCACGCGGGCTCATCCGAAGCATACTCCTCCGTACTCGCTGAGGAGAGTATTGAGCAAGCACATGTTGCAGCGTGACAGTCCTTCCGGCTAACTCCGCAAACTTTAAAAACATCGCCAGAAGTTTGTATAGAGACGGGGTGAGTTGTCCCGGGCACATGTTGTAGTATCGACAAAAGTAAACCACAAAATTGGGGAGTGGGACCCTAAATCCCAGCCTCAGAGGGTATGAGTAAAAAACACAGTACCCAGCATGGTCGGTATGGACCCTCTCCTCTGGTCGGGCGAGCATGATGACAGCATGAGATGGCACGAGCCTTTGTTCCCGTAATTGGGTCATACCCACCTCCCCCATCAATGGGGCCTCATCCACAGGGTCATCCCCACCGTCGACGGTGAAATCCA
The DNA here is from genome assembly GCA_032618575.1 of Nicotiana noctiflora. NCBI lineage: Eukaryota > Viridiplantae > Streptophyta > Magnoliopsida > Solanales > Solanaceae > Nicotiana > Nicotiana noctiflora. Next base: position 59,291 of record JASVEL010013607.1, read on the forward strand.
CCGCCAGGCTCCCAGCTGCGGGAAGTATTTCATCTACCAGCGGAGCTATCTCTACTTCATTTTACCCGTCATCCCCTAGCACCGGAGACAGGCCTTCAATCACCGTGAGACTAACCGGCACCACCGTCGGGAGAATTTCATGAGAGGAAGAACCAGCCATTGATCAAGTTGCTTAAAGACTAAAGAAGGGTATTGGATTCAACTAAGAACGGGGAAGAACTTTTCGCAAAGAAGAAAGAATCCTAAAAGCTCACAAGAAATAAGAGCTGCAAATGAATCAGAGAATATCAGGAATCAAGTATCCCAAACCGTCTTATAGGCAACGAAATCGATTTTCGGGAAAATTGACGGGTGCCATTAAATGCATAATCCAACCGTCAAAAAACATTTCGATTCTATCAAATTGGGCGTCACCACGATTAAGGTCATAAGGTATTCGCCCGGTCAGGATCGCTGCCACGCTCATTACGGAAAAATGGATGATTTACCACCAAGAGCAGTTAGACCCTATGCCCTCAAAGTTCATGCGGACAGAACGAATCCTAATTCACGTTGCAGCGTACCAACTGTTCCCCTTCGCCAGTAATACTCGTATACGAGATTGTACCTTTATTATGCGAGAGGAAGAGGGGAAGAGATGCCGTGACCTCGACACAAGCAGTCGTCATTCCCCCTCTCGCCCGGAAAGGGTCTATTCCTCGGCCGCTGAAATCCGCTCATCAGGTTCGACCTCGAGGCGACCATGATAGGTGGAGGGACTAACTGTATGGGTCATAATTCGATTCTACGACAAGCAACAAGACTAATCGTTCCTTTTGACTAATGCAAGCATAATAAACACCACGATCGCTTCTAATTAAGGGAGCTTTTCGTATCCGCCTAAAATGACTATTGAGGTCACGATTCATCTGATATGTCCGAAATAACCTCGTGGGCCCTACCCAAAAAGGTCAACTCATACAACAATATCTATAAATACCAAAGGAGGGGCCAGAAAGGGGGGTTCCACTCTCTCCCCATGGGGACTCTAAAAATACAGAGTAAAATACGGAGTGAGAACCCAAGACAAAAAGCAGAAAGAGGGTAGATCGAATGAAACATGATTGTAAGGTTTTGAACCTCTCCATGGGGAGGCAGACTACTCTATTATCATGAATAAAGATCACTGATATTTTCTATTACTAATACAATTATTTCCATTATCTTTTCCCTTGTTAAATTTTGGATATGTTACGACTTGCTATGATTGGCCCTCCATTTACATTGATTGTTTTAAATTCATAAATGCTCATCAACATTTTGAGTCAAACATTAGTTATGTGTGAACTTCTTGGAAAATACTATGAATTAGTTACTTATTATGTTAATAATGCTTTATCGCACCGGAAAATCCACATTAGAGATGTGAACACCTAATTTTTTACCACACACAAATTATATACTATTTTAGTAAAAATATTTCTTTTATATTTAATCTTAATATTTAAACTTTCATCATTTTTAATATATTTTATTTAAACAAAATTAAACATTTTAGTGTTTAATATCAAAATCAAGTGATATGTAATTATGTAGGATAATTGCAGTAAAAATTAATATATATATATATATATATATATATATATATATATATATATATATATATATATATATATATATATATATATATATATATATATATATATATATATATATATATTTAATAAAGAATTTTAACAAGTAATTTATGGTATCTTCTTTTAGCATTATTTAAAGTACATGTAAATATTTAGTTTTCCTATATTTTAAGAAATAATAGTTATTCTTCTTATCTTCATAATTTAATTATCTTTTAAAATAAAAGACCAAAAAAATAAATAATTCAAAGTGAACTAAAATCACGTTAAAGTGATTAAGTTTGTTACCAAACTTTTATTTAAAGCTAAGATCACGTTAAAGTGCTTAAGTTTGTTATCAAATTTTATTTAAAAATCTAATTGTACATTTTAATATAACAAAACAAAAGGGGGATAAATCTTTGAAAGATTCAAAAAATATTATCCTAACTACTCACCATAATCTTCTCAACATCATTCTCCCACTCCTACTCTAACTCTAACTCCCTCCATACATCTATATATATATATATATATATATATATATATATATATATATATATATATATATATATGAGGATATCTACAGAATATACACGGAATATACAAGGATATACAGAATATATCGAGAATATAAGGGCCGACCCAGTTCAATACCCACTTCGTGGGTGTCTGGAGAAGGGAATACTCTAGGCAGTCTTCCCCCTGCTTTGCAGAGAGGCTGATTCGAACCCGCGACTTGACACACGGCAAGCAAACTTACCGCTGAGCCAAGCCGGCCCATTTTGTTTATCGAGAATATACAAAATCGAAAAAAAATACACAAAGAATAGATTCTTGAATTTCCTCCTCATTTTTTTATTTTGCTGTTCAAATATGGGAATCGACTGAGATCGGAGTCCATTGAGTTTTCCAGCGTGGTTCAAGTCGTCGAAGGTTTGGTGTTTCTGGATTGTTTTGCGGTCATATTTGATCCGCCGAAGTTTGCTGTAACTGAGTTCTTGTGAATATTATTGAGGTCCACTCTTTTCCCTCTCTTCCTACTTAATGTTTGGCTTTTATGTGACTGAGATATAGTATTGGTCTGTTATTCAAGTTTTTTTTTTGTTTTTTGTTTCTGATTGTGTAACGCCATCAAACATGATTCTGGTTCATGAAAGATATTTTATTTTCTTTTTAATCACGTTCCTAATGCTGCAAGCTGTCACGACCCCAAACCCAGTCCTGATGGCGCCCAGCACACTACTAGGCCAGCCCGGCCAATTAACAACATTCACGGAGCTATGAGCTCACTTTATCCAATTTAAGCATAACAGAAATAAGCCAATAGTGATAGAAATACCAACACGGGGATCAAGTCCCAAATAGTAACAACTCCCCAAAGACCGAGGGGTCAAGAGTCAAGAGCCTCAAAAGATAACATAAGTGCAATAGTGCGTACAAGATACTCAGTGCGGAAAGAAATAGCAATACGAAATGAAAAGACAGCTAGAAGAGGACTCAGGTCCTGCGGACGCTGCATCTACCTTGACTATCCCGCAGAAATGCCTCTGAACGGCTACCGGATCAGGTCTGCTGAGAGGTACCTGGATCTGCACACAAGGTGCAGGGAGTAAAGTGAGTACTTCTAGACTCAGTGGTAATGAATAGGGGTAAGACAGCGTAGATAAGAAATCACAATATAGCACTATGTAAAGTTGTAATCAAATACCTTGTAACAGTTTCAATATCATCAGTAAATGTACCAACAAGTATCAATAACACAGTATACAGCTATCAGGTGTAGCTAAATGCAATTCAATGCATGAAATGACCGCTACGGCGTGTAGCCCGATCCAATTTGGGTACACGTGCCTACTGTAGGGGGTTCATACTCCAGAGGGGCTCCTACAACCCAAGCACAATATCATGAATACGCTCCGTCGCGCAGCCCGATCCACTAACCAGTCAGCTAATATGCAAATGCAGCCTCGCAGGCTCAAAAGTAGTTTTGAAAACTCTTTTATCATTTTTCAGTTGAAAACAGTATGTCAGAGGTCCAGAGATTGGAAAATCATAATAACAGTAATAGCTACGGATTGGCAGTAAAACTAGCATGTCAATATCACAGAGATAATGATAACGATCCTCGCAGGATCCCAACAACTGGCTCACAGCCCATAAATGTACACAACCATTCGAGAAGGAGGTTCACCGTCTCAAGAATAGCCAATATCACAATATAATATCAACAGGTCGGACTAAGCCATAGTCCCCAATCACAATCGACCCCGCACTCACAAGAGAGTACATGTCTCGCCGCTATACAACGTCAGAAAGTGGTATGCCGGGGTTTCGAACCCGCTGGTCATCACCCGCATACATTACTCACCTCAATACGGCTCGACGACTAATCCGCGATGCCCTTGCCACGAGAATCAAGCTCCGCATGCGTAGAATCTGATCAAATATAGTGAAAATACATCAAATTAGGCCAATGGGATGATACCCAGTCAAAACACTTCAATTTACACCAAAAACTACAAAGTTGCCAAAACCCGACTTTTGGTACGCTTCATGAAAAATTACGAAAGTCACATAATCGGAACCCTCGTCTCAACACGAGTCTAGGCATATAAAATTTACCAAAATCGGACTTCATTTGCCCACTCAAATCAGTGATTTTCCATAATTTAGGCCTAGGGCTAAAATCCCCCTTTAATCTTCCATTAACAGTGAAATACCCAAAGATTTCATGATAAAATACTGTAATTAGGCCATAAATTTGTTATTTGAATAAGGTACACTACTATGACCTGAAGCTGTATATGAGTGGTTGTTGAAGAAATAAAAATTATAACCTTGTTTTAGTTAAATTAGTTGTATATTTGTCTTTTTATTATGTAGTTTAAGTAGTTAGATTTCTGTAATTTGATTAGGACTGGGTTGTAATAAGTATTAGATTGGATCACTATACTTTAGACTTAGTAATAACGATAGTGATATGAACGCTAGGATAAATTGGGTAAAACGATCACGCAAATCTAAGGTTAAAACTGATACAATCATAGTTAAATCACCTGAATCTGAAACTATTATAAATTGGACATGAAGAATAAATACTTGGACGTTCTATAAATCCGGTTTTGAATCTGAATCAGTTAATGCTAAAAGTATAAGTAGCTTTTGAATTTCAAAATTGTATGTTGTTACCTAAGTCGATCTAGTTGTACATTTGTTTTGTAATTCTGCAATCTGATAGTAATTTGAATTTTCTTAGTTAAACTAGAATATTGTCTTCTCTAATCGAGTAAAATGACAGAAACAATTAGTGTCGTGATAGTGATTTATGTATCAGACTCTGTCAGCCGAATCATCATGTTAAAACTCTGGATCAATTAGTAAACGTTAAATCAGTAGTGATTAAGCACAAATTTATGTTGGTAGGAACTGTTAATTGGTGCATTTATCAGGTATTGTTAGAATGATAATTATTTCTTGTTTAGTCTCGAATGTGAAGGATCTGGGCCCAGTTATGAACTTAGGCCCTGATCAAGATAAAATGGCAATTAAGCCTATAAATAGAGAAAGAGATGGTTATTGTGCCTTAGCAACCCAGTTATATTTGGCTGCATACTGGTAAGCCAGTCTAAAGTCCAGGCCCATCGATAAAATATGGCCTGGACTCTTGTACACAATGCTGTAAAATTAAAACTGTGACAGTTACATTAGGATGAAAAAACCAATAGAGAGTGTAGTATACTTAAGATGAACCTTAATAATAACGGAGATGAGCCTCACCAAACCATAAATGCTTAATTGTGGGGCCCTCCACAAATATCAATTGATAGATATAGAAAAATCGGAGAGACCGTTTAGCAAATTTCATGGTCTATCCAAAAGTTAACATGACGTAGATACTTTAGGCACGATTTGTAATAATTATACATTCCTAATACATGTGCACATTTATGTGACCCAAATCTAAATCTCGGCGAAGTTGAAATATACCTAAGTCACAGGCGCACTGGTGCGGTGCGACTCGAAGTACATTTTCGCGACGTTGCAATTCTTCTAAAACTGGCAACGCGGAACAATAATAAGGCATAAAGGCAAAACATATGAAGAAATCAGATAAAAAACAAAGACAATAGTTGAGCGACCGTGCTAGAACCACGAAATCCAGGAGTGCCTAACATCTTCTCCCGGGTTAACAGATTTCCTTATCCGGATTTTTGATTCGCAGACTGTAACAGAGTCATGATTTCCTCGGTTCGGGATTAAACCGCTGAATTGGGACACCATTATTTTCCCCAGTGGTGACTCTGAATTTAATAAATAAATCTCGTTCCGACTGTCCTTTAAGTGCAAAAACTCCTTCCCTTTGGTTATTATATCCCTCTCTCGGGGTGTAGTAAAACCAAAACAGGGCATTGTGCCAAAGCATATATGAATGAGATTGTAAAAAAGAGGTGTGACAGCTCTGGCGACTCTGTTGGGGATAAGAAACCCAGAACTTCGGTTTAGGGTTTAAGAATTTGAGCTCAGTTAAATTGCTGTTTTTGTTTATATCTGATTTCATTATATGCTTTAGTCAACGTGCTATATGTTTACCGCTTTGATATTATGTGAATTGTATATAAAAATTGTGCCGAAAACCCTTCTCTTCTTACCTCCGGGGATGTGCTTACTGGTTGAGACTCCCCTTTCTATTAGTGTCAATCCCCAAATAAGAAACAGAGGCCAAAAAAGTTATAAAGTCGGACGATCCCGCGGGTCCCCGGTATGTAGCCCCATCCTCGATCCGAGTTGTCTGCTCGGGTACACAGTCTAGTACCACTGAAAAATCAGGATATTGAGCCTAAAATTAGGACGATTATTTGCATCATATTTGACTTAGGGGACTCAACACAGGGGTTATGTCCGTCTAGGATAGGTAACCCGGATATAAAGACCGAGCATGATTATCTTTGCATTTGTTTGTCCTGGGCCATTATGCTGACCGGCTAAATACCTGAAAATGAAAAAAGAGAGAGATAAATAGCAATTTCTAGAAAAACAATGTTTAAATACTGACGAAACGCTGCCAAAATTTTGAGAAAAATATGAAAATAGTCGGGTTAATTCAATTTTGTCAATATAGTTGGTCTAAAAATAATTTGACCGAACTACGCATATTTGATTCTCACCACTAGGCGAGATACGTAGGCAACCCTTAACGGGTCCAACCACCCCTTTTCAAAAATAACCAAAAAAATTTAATCAATCAAAGTGATGTCGTTTTTGAAAATAGTCGAATGTTTCGAAAAGACGTCGGAAGGCTGTTTACGCAAAAATGGCCACTTTTGAAGTCTTTTCCCTTAAATAATAAATATAGCCTTGAAATCTTCGGACGAAGTATTGAAAGGCTGAATTTGCAAATAGGGATTCTTTTGAAAAATGATGAAAAATTTTCTTTGAAAAAAATAATATTTTGTTTTTGAGTCAAATAATATGAGTTTAAATCACCTTTATTAAATGAGTAGGATGAGCACAATGCAAAACGAACCTTTTTCACTAATGAATATGATCCACTTGGAGTTACGATTGTGGTGGAACGACTTGGGTCAAGATGGACAAGATGAGGTCAAAAAATATTTGAAAGGTCTTACCGGGCTGCTTGATATCATACTACGAGGAGACATTATTCGAGCCTTAGTCGCTTGCTGGGATCCCGCACACAATGTGCTCCACTTTTAGGACTTTGAGCTCACTCCGACACTAGAAGAGATTGCTAACTACATCGTCAAGGATGAGGTCCCTTTGAAAGACAAATATCTGGTTGCTCCAAGAGCCATCACTGTACACAGATTCCTCGACTCTTTGAAAAATAGCCAGAAACGTTCACAATGAAGGTTTGGTCCACGGGATTTGCACTATGAACTTTATATACAACAGATATGGCCACGTTGGAGGATTTAATGTTCCAACAAACAAACTCTGCAGCAAAGCAAGACGGACGGGAATAGGTGGAGCAATTGGGAAGCGGCTCGGGTAGATCCACCAAAGAAGGAAGGAGAAATGGTAGATATTTTTTTTCAAGCTTTGGAGCCGACATACTATGGGCATTTGGTGTCTGCAATCGGAAAAACCTTCAATGAGGTAGTAAAAATGGGAAGCTTTGTCGAAGAAGGATAGAAAATAAATAAAATCATGAGTTATTCAGCCATCAAGGCTACAAATCAAACAATCCAGACGGGAACAGGTGGAGCAATTGGGAAGAAAGTGAAAGAAGAAGTGGCAGTTATAGAGGGAAGGTCTTGGTCCCGGGGCCCCAACCCATATTACCATCAGCCTCGCCCATATCAACCTTACCCACCAACACCATATAGCCCACCTCAACATTATTACCCTCCGATTGGTCCTTAGTTTTCTGTCCATCACGCCCAATCTTACCCACCACCTTCTCCTTCATGGCGAACCTCAACACCTCAAAATATCTACCACACCCAAAATACATACCTGCCAACAAAAACCTACAAAAAATATCAATAGAACCAGTTTTCATCCTGACCCTGAAGTGAAGAACGACGGGGCTCAAAGAAAGAAAATATTTACTCCCCTGGGCGAGTCATATACCAGCCTTTTCCACAGATTAAGACAACTTGGGATGTTGAACCCCATAGAGCCTAAAATTCCCAATCCTCCACCAAGAAATTTGGATCAATCTATCCATTTCGAATATTGTTCAGGGGCCCTAGGACATGACACTGAGAAATGTTGGCACTTAAAATCTACAATACAGCAACTCATTGACTCCAGAAGAATTGAGGTTCAAGCCCCCGAGACTCCTAATATAACATAGAACCCTTTGCTTGTGCACCATTAGACCCACATGATAGAGTTAGTACAAGGAGAAAGTTGCAAAAAAACCCTCTTAGGCGGTAATGATGATCAAAGCAAACAACAAGACAGAGGAGAAAGTCGTGAGTGAGAAAATATCAGTCGGGTCACCTGTAAGTCAGCCAACAGTAGTAGTTGAACCTGAACCTGTAAAAGTAACAGTACCCGGGGTTAAGCCCATATTGACTGTAAAAGGGGAAAATATAGAACCAGTTGTTATCAATCCAGTCGTTCAGATGACGATAGCGAACATTAAAACCGTACCTTGGAATTATGACAAGGTAGCTGTCATGTATAAAGGAAAAGAAATCAAGGGGGAGATTTGTGAAACCCATAGTTTGACCCGTTCAGGGAGATGTTTTGCTCCCGATGAATTGAGGAAGACAAAAGTTGCGAAAGACAATCCGGCCCACGTGAAGAAAGCAGTCACTGAAGAAGAGGCCGAGGAATTTCTAAAGAAAATGAAAGCTCAAGATTATTCAATAGTTGAGTAGCTGAGGAAGACACCAGCTCACATATCTTTGCTATCTCTGTTGATTCATTCTGATGAACACCGCAAGGCGTTAATGAAGATCCTAAATGAGGCTCATGTACCAGAAAAGATCACAGTGTGTCATTTGGAAAAGATCACAAATAAAATCTTTGAGGCAAACAGGATAACAGTTTTAGATAATGAACTGCCTTTGGAAGGGACAGAGCACAACAGGGCATTATATCTTACAATGAAGTGTGAGGAATCAGTGGTGACCCATGTCCTGGTCGACAATGGGTCAAGTGCCAATATTTGTCCTTTAGCTACTCTGGGCAAACTGAAGATTGATCACAAAAGAATCCACATAAACAACATACGTGTGAGAGGATTTGATGGAGGCAGGAAGAACACTATCGGAGATACCATATTAGAACTCACCATCGGACCGGTGGAATTCACCATGGAGTTTCAAGTGTCGGACGTAGCCATGTCCTATAATCTCTTGTTAGGACGTCCATGGATCTATGCTGCAAAAGCGTGCCTTCTTCACTCCATCAAATGGTGAAGTTTGAATGGGATCAGCAAGAGATAGTAGTGGATGGTGCAGATAATGCTTGCAATACCATCACGTCGTTTGAAGAAGTCGAGAGTGACAAGGGTCCTTGGGTGTACCAAGTGATGGACACTATGTCTTTGAATAAGATACTGAAGGTGAAAGCATCCCAGTACCCAAAGTAGCCCCGCGGCAGTCGTGGTTGCTAAGGAAATGTTAAAGAATGGGTTCTCTCCGGGAAAAGGTATAGGAGTTGCTCTGCAAGGAATAATTCAACCAGTATATCTTCCGGGTAGCACTAATACTTTCGGCTTGGGTTTCAAGCCAACCATTTCCAGCATAGAAAGAGCCAAAAGATTGAAAAAGAAAGGATGGACCCTCCCCAAACCTATCCCAAAACTTTCCTATTCCTTCGTCAAGCCTAGTATACAAAGATGTCCGGCGATGGTCATGCCTAGCCAAGTAGAGATAAGGCCAGATAAAGAGCTGTTAGGAAGATTTGAGAGGTTGTTCGAAGGCGTGAACATGATAGAGGCAGCCGAGGGCACAAGCAGGATGGACGTTCAGTTTTTTGGACCCCATATCGGGCAAAATAACTGGGAAGCTACTCCTCTTCCAATCAGAAGGGAGTTGTGGTAATTAGCTTTAATGTTCTGTTCCTAAATCAGTCTTGTTTCAAAATTGTAATCCTATGTTCCGTCTAATCAGATGTATCCAAACCTTGTTACCTTTCAAAGTTTAATGAAATGCAATTTCTTTCTTTCTCTATTCTTGTAGCCTTATTTTATTTTCTTTTCTTTTCTTGTATAGTCCATTTTTTGCTGATTTCAATGATGTGTCATGCATGAAGGATTCTCGGTCCAGTCGTGATAATCAGATAGTTATACAAGAAATTGAACATGATAATGAAGTTAAATATGAGGATGAGGAAGTTTTGGAGGAAATTAGTTAGGATTTGAGCCACTACAAAGAGAAAACCAAACCGAACTTAAATAAGACGGAGTCTGTTAATTTGGGGGATGAGGAGAATATTCGAGAAACAAAGATTAGTGTGCATTTGGAAGCCTCACTCAGAGAGGACTTGATAAAGTTATTACATGAGTACAAAGACATATTTGCATGGTCTTATGATGATATGCCAGGGCTCAGTACTGATTTGGTGGTACATAAGTTGCCCACTTATCCGGAATGCCAGCCCATTAAGCAGAAGTTGAGGAAGTTCAAAACAGACATCAGTGTAAAATAAAAAAAGAAGTCAACAAGCAATTTGAAGCAAAGGTCATACGGGTCACCAAATACCCCACCTGGTTAGCTAATATTGTACATGTTCCTAAGAAAGATAGAAAAACCAGAGTGTGCGTTGATTATCGAGACCTCAACAAAGCAAGTCCAAAGGATGATTTTCAATTTCCAAACATCCACATATTAATTGACAATTGTTCCAAACATGAGATTAGTTCTTTTATGGATTGTTATGCGGGTTATCATCAGATATTGATGGACGAAGAAGATGCAGAAAAGACAGCCTTTATTACACCTTGGGGAACATATTGCTACAGAGTAATGCTGTTTGGGTTGAAAAATGCTGGAGCTACGTATATGAGAGCAATGACCACTATGTTTCATGACATGATACATCGAGAGATTGAAGTGTATGTGGATGATGTCATTATTAAATCCAAAAAGTAGTACGATCATGTCGAAGACTTGAGGAAGTTCTTCCAAAGGCTTCGGAGATACAATCTCAAGCCCAATCCAGCAAAATGTGCTTTTAGAGTACCATAAGGAAAGTTATTAGGGTTCGTGGTAAGCCTTCGTGGTATTGAACTGGACCCGTCAAAGATAAAGGTAATTCAGAATTTGCCTCCACCAAAGAGCAAGAAAGATGTGATGAGTTTATTAGGCAGGTTGAATTATATTAGCAGATTTATTGCCTAGCTGACGTCAACTTATGATCCTATTTTCAGATTATTAAAGAAAGATGTTGCGGTGAATTAGACTGATGAATGTCAAGATGCATTTGATAAAATCAAGGAATATCCGGCCAATCCGCCTGTATTGGTTCCTCTAGAACCCGGGAGGCCCTTGATCCTTTATTTGACAGTGTTGGACAATTCCTTTGACTGTGTACTGGGACAACATGATGAAACGGGAAAGAAGGAGCAAGCAATTTACTATCTTAGTAAGAAATTTATACCTTACGAGGTAAAATATACTCAGTTGGAAAGGACATGTTGTGCCTTAACATAGGTTGCACAGAAGTTGAAACATTACCTATCGACTTACACCACTTATCTCATATCTCGTTTGGATCCACTGAAGTACATCTTCCAGAAGCCTATGCCCACAGGAAGGCTCGCTAAATGGCAAATTCTGCTTATAGAGTTTGATATCGTTTATGTAACTCGCACTGCGATGAAAGCACAAGCAGTTGTTGATCATTTAGCAGAAAATTCAGTCGATGATTAGTATGAACCACTGAAAACATATTTTCCTGATGAGGAGATGATGAATATTGAAGAATTGGAACAAGACGAAAAGCCGGGTTGGAAATTATACTTTGATGGGGCTGTCAATAACAAATGAATTGGAATTAGAGCAGTGCTCATTTCAGAAACGGATCAGCATTATCCTATTACCGCTCAGCTACGTTTTTTCTGTACAAATAATATGGCTAAATATGAAGCATGTATATTGGGATTAAGAATGGCAATAGACATGGGTGTTCAAGAGATTTTAGTCATGGGTGACTCGGATCTCTTGATACAACAAATTTAGGGTGAATGGGACACAAGGGATTTGAAGCATATACCGTACCAACAGTGCCTACACGAACTATGTCAAAGGTTTCAATCCATGGAATTCAAGCATATTCCAAGAATGCACAATGAAGTTGCATATGCTCTGGCCACATTGTCATCCCTGTTGCACCATTCGGATAAAGCTTATATAGATCCATTACAAATCCAAGTTCATGATCAGAATGCTTATTGTTTTACGGTAGAAGAGGAACTTGATGGTGAACCATGGTTCCATGATATCTAAGAATATTTGAGAATGGGGGTGTACCTGGTGCAAGCTACGGGAGATCCAAAAAGGGCCATAAGATGACTGGCGAGTGGATTTTTCTTCAGCGGAGGGATTGTATACAAGAGAACCCCAGTTTTGGGTTTACTAAGATGTATAGATGCACAGCAGGCTACTACAATCATGATAGAGATACATGCAGGAACCTGTGGACCCCACATGAGTAGATATGTTTTAGCGAAGAAAATACTAAGGGCTGGATATTATTGTCTCATTATGGAGTGAGATTGTATCAGATATGTATGGAAATGCCATCAATGCCAGGTACACATGGACTTGATTCATTCCCCGCCATATGAATTGCATACATTGTCAGCGCCATGGCCTTTTGTCGCCTGGGGCATGGATGTCATCGGTCCAATAGAACCTGCAACATCTAAAAGGCATAGGTTTATTCTGGTAGCCATTGATTATTTCACTAAATGGGTAGAGGCGAAGACATTCAAAGCAGTAACAAAGAAGGCAGTGGTGGATTTCATACATACAAACATCATTTGCCGCTTCGGAATTCCCAAGGTGATCATTACAGATAGTGGAGCCAATCTTAACAGTCATCTCATGGAGGAGACATGTCAAAAATTTAAAACTGTGCATCGCAATTCTACACCTTATCGGCCTAAAGCAAATGGAGCAGTTGAAGCTGCAAATAAGAATATTAAGAATATGCTTCAAAAAATGGTAGAGGAGTCGAGGCAATGGCATGAAAAATTACCCTTTGCTCTAATGGGTTATCGCACTACTGTGCGTACTTCAATTGGTGCAACCCCTTACTCATTGGTGTATGGCACGGAGGCAGTGATACCTGTCACGCCCCAAATCGAGGAACATGAGGCGCCTGACCGGGTTGCCCCAGTCAAGCGGACCTGGGTGCCTTTCATTCCCACGCGTTACCCCTGTGTTGATTGTTTCTCATTAACCAAATATCTTACTAACCATGAATGATTTCACATTAAACAAATAAAACCATACGAGTGATTCATTAACAAGTTTGCGGTTTTTACAACGCCCGACATAACATAATATATACATAAGACTGGAGTCCCATAGTTTACATGTCTACAGAGCCTCTAGGATACAAAAAGGGGAATACAATACTTGCCGGTAACAAGGCTCCGGCTATACCTTACAAAACCAAAATGAAATCTAAACAAAAGTGGCATGAACCACACAGGGCCCCAAGGAAGAAAGGGGCTCACCAAAACGGGCAGTGGAAGGAGAAGGATACTACTGCCGATGAGCTGAAGTGCCTGCTACTGATCCACCTACAATCATAACACGAATGTAGCGTCCCCGGCAAAAGGGACGTCAGTACACTTGAATTGTATTGGTATGTATGGACAAACTTTGTCCCAAGTAAACTCAAGCCATTGAATTACATCAACAATTAATTAAGCCAGCTAACCATGTTTCCACATTTTCCTTATTTTCAAATAATTCTCAACACAAAACACTTTCTACAATCAACCAATTTAACAATAACCAATCAATCACGTAAAGCACAAGTAGTCAAACAAAGGGGCAATCAGTGCCCCACAGGTTGTAAACTCTCCTGCTGTCTCCTTTCACAATTTCACATTATTGATTTTTATATCAATTTTCAATAGCGATTTCGATCGCTTTCCATCCTTATTGCCCCTGACCACCCTTATTACCTCGGCCACCCTTATCACCCCAACCCACACCTTATTTCCTCACGTTACGGCGCGCAACACGACCCCGCCTTACAGTTTAAAACACAACAATTTCAAACAGCAGATAAGGTATTACACACAATTTCAACAAGTTCAAATAAGCAACTTGCACATTGTTTCATGTCCTCAATTACTTATCAAGCCAATATCACAACCAAGTTACAATATTTCCATAATCAAGAATATTCACACAATTCAAGTGTTTCATATCTTTCCAAAAGGAACCATATATGCCATAACAACAATTTTTCTCAGTTCTTTACCAATTCCAATTCCTTTGTCATCTTTAAATTCATATTTCAAACCATACCACATGTAGTTCAATCATCAATTGAATACCCAATAATGATATCGAAAAATCACATAAAATCTCTCAAATTAACACATGCCAAACAATTTCACACATATGGGCGATTTTACAAGAATCAAAATTAGCCATACATACCCTGATGATGAGTTTTCTTCCTACTTTATGCTTACCCAAGATATCCTACTCTTGCCAACCTTGTTCTTGAAGACTCTTACTTCTACTCACTTCTTTTTACTAGAAATCAAGTTCAATAATCATGCATGAGTGTAAAAATTCTATTTTCAAAAGATATTATATGCAAACCTCTCTTTACCCAATTTAAAACTGAAGATCAAAGAATATAGTTAGGGTTTTTACCTTGAAAAGATTGGGGAGTTGAATCATTGCCCTAGGATCCCTTGGAATTAAGTGGTTGGAACAATCTTTGAAGATGAAGAACTTTTCTCTCTAAAACCTCTCTCTTCTCTCTCTAATTTTGGTAAGATGATATGAGAAAATGAGGGTGAAAGGTGTTATATTAAAGAAGAGATCAGGTCAAAATGTTACAAAAATCTGGGCCGGGGCAAATCTGCGGTGCACTTTGCGACCGCAGAATCAACATGCGGTCCGCAGAGTGACCGCAAAATGGCCTCAAAATTACGCAGGTTCTGTTACAGAATGCAGCCATTATGCGGTCCGCATTACCGATCTGCGGTCGCAAAGTGGACCGCAGATTCACTATGCGATCGCAATTTCGACCGCATTATTGACACGATTTTGGGAAACTCTCCTGGAACATTTTGCGGCGAGAATGCGGTCCGCATATCAGGTTTGCGGTCGCATTCTTGACCGCATATTTGACACTTTTCGGAAAAATTAATTCTCTACATTTTTTAAACTTAAATCACTACCAAGGGTCCGAACCGCGGCGAGCTTCTACGCATTCCTAACACATTATTCGGACCATGACACCATAGCTACTAGGTTTTATGCACAAATATTTTACGGGGCCTTACATCCTCCCCCCCTTAAGATCATTCGTCCTCGAATGAGGATTTTGAAATAATTGAGTTGGTTTTGAAAGACATGATATGCAACCATCAAAATTTTGACTAACTCTTATATTTTAGAAAAATTTCGCCGGAGTTTCCTTTGTATTATGGACATATCCACCTGTCAGAGGGCCCCCGAAACACATTACCAAACAACAATACACAAATACAATATTTCTCACAATTGGTATACACTTTCTTACCTCAACGAATGCACATATTCTATCACATTGTTACAATTGCACAAAAACTAGTCACTTCAATGAATTCTTACCTTATTAAACCAATTTAACACCATGTACACTCAACAAACCATTACCAATCTACACTTACTAGTAGTTGTTTATTTAACACGTGAATATTTATAAGGATTTCATTTATCAAGAAAAGTTCAAGTGACCCAGGGCAACAACACATTTAACTCATTACAAAATGAAGGAGACTTTACTAATACTAAGAGGGAAACAACTTGGACAAGATAGCAAGTTACTAGGAGTAGAAGGGTCACCTAATTTCTTCTAGGCTTGATCGAACAAATGGGGGTACTTTTCCTTCATCTCTTTTTCCGCTTCCCATGTGGCCTCCTCAACTTGTTGACTACGCCACAATACTTTAACAGAGGCAACTTCCTTATTTCTCAACTTACGGACTTGCCTATCAAGAATGGCAACTGGAACTTCTTCATATGACAAATCTTCATTAACCTCTATAGCTTCGACTGGCATGATGGTGGATGGATCTCCAATCACTTTCTTCAACATGGACACATGGAATACCGGATGCACCGATGACATCTCAGGAGGCAACTCTAGCCTATAAGCAACTTGACCAATCCTTTGAACGATCCGATATGGCCCGACATACCTAGGACTCAATTTCCCTTTCTTTCCGAATCGCATGACTCCCTTCATAGGAGATACCCTCAAGAACACCCAATCATCGACTTGAAACTCCAGATCCCTTCGACGAACGTCTGCATAGGACTTTTGACGACTCTGTGCTGTTTTCATTCTCTCCTGAATAACCTTGACCTTTTCCATAGCTTCGTACACCATATCCGGCCCTAGCAATTCCGCTTCACCTACCTCAAACCACCCGATTGGCGACCTACATCTTCTCCCGTACAATGCCTCAAATGGGGCCATCCGAATGCTAGCATGATAGCTATTATTGTAAGCAAATTCTATCAGTGGTAAGTGTTCATCCCAATTACCTTTAAAATCTAGGACACAAGCCCGTAACATATCTTCAAGCGTCTGAATGGTCCGCTCGGCCTGACCGTCGGTCTGTGGATGGAAAGCTGTGCTGAGATTCACCCGAGTTCCCAAACCTTGCTGAAACTTCTTCCAAAAGTTAACTGTGAACTGAGCCCCGCGATCTGAGATGATAGAAAGTGGAGTGCCATGAAGTTTTACTATCTCCTTGATGTACAATCTTGCATATTGCTCCGCGGTATCGGTGGACTTGACAGGCAGGAAGTGAGCTGATTTGGTGAGTCGATCTACTATCACCCATATTGAATCGAACTTATGCTGTGTGCGAGGTAAGCCCACCACGAAATCCATATTGATCATCTCCTATTTCCACCTTGGTATTCCTATAATCTGAGTTAATCCACCGGGCCGTTGATGCTCGGCCTTCACTTGTTGACAGTTCGGACATTTAGCTACAAAGTTTTCCACATCCCTTTTCATACCGTTCCACCAATAAACCTCCTTGAGATCGTGATACATTTTCGTTGAACCAGGGTGCACAGAATATCTGGAAGTATGAGCCTCTACCATCACTCTTTCCCGAAGCTCGTCCACATTCGGGACACATAGCCTGTCTTGACATCGCAATACACCATCTTCGTTGCTGAGTACAAATGCTGAGGTCTTGTTATTCATGACCGCTTCCTTCACCCGAACCAATGCTGGATCCATGAACTGTTTTTCCTTGATTTCCGCAACCAATGATGATTCTGCTCCATTATGCACCAAAATATCCCCCTCGGCTGACGCCGAGATACGAACCCCCAAACTGGCTAATTGGTAAACCTCTCGAGCCAGGGGTCTCTGATCCACACCCAAATGAGCCAAACTACCCATAGTTTTTCGACTAAGAGCGTCGGCTACCACATTTGCCTTCCCTGGATGGTACAATATGTCCATATCATAGTCCTTGAGTAATTCTAACCACCGCCGTTGTCTCAGATTTAGCTCCTTCTGCTGGAACAAATAATGGAGGCTCTTGTGGTCTGAAAACACATCTACATGAACTCCATAAAGATAGTGCCGCTATATTTTCAAAGCAAACACAACAACTGCAAGCTCCAAATCATGCGTCGGATAATTCTTCTCGTGATTCTTGAGTTGCCTGGAAGCGTAAGATATGACTTTCCCGTGCTGCATCAATACACATCCCAAACCAACCCTGGAGGCATCACAATAAACCACAAATCCCTCTGTGCCTTCTGGCAAGGCCAATACTGGTGCCGAGGTCAATCTTGACTTCAATTCCTGGAAACTTTTCTCACATGCTTCGGACCACTGGAACTTAACTGCCTTCTGCGTCAGTTTTGTCAATGGGAAAGCGAGGGTTGAGAATCCCTCTACAAACCTCCGATAGTACCCTGCCAAACCCAAGAAGCTACGTATCTCTGTCGGGCTCGTGGGTCTAGGCCAATCTTTCACTGCCGCAATCTTTTGAGGATCCACCTGAATTCCCTCATTGGAAATAACATGCCCTAGAAAGGCTACGGACTCCAACCAAAACTCACATTTTGAGAACTTGGCATACAATTGATGCTGATGAAGGGTCTGCAATGCTGCTCTGAGGTGAATGGCATGATCTTCCCTGCTCCGAGAGTAGATGAGGATGTCGTCAATGAATACAATTACAAAGGAATCTAGGAATGGCTTGAAAACCCGATTCATAAGGTCCATGAAAGAAAGTTGCTGGGGCATTGGTTAGCCCAAAAGACATGACCAAAAACTCGAAGTGACCATAACGACTTCTGAAGGCGGTCTTTGGAATATCCTGCTCCCTGATTTTTAACTGGTGGTACCCGAACCGTAAATCAATCTTTGAGAAGAACTTCGCTCCTTGCAATTGGTCAAACAGATCATCCACTCGAGGCAAAGGATATTTATTCTTGATGGTGACTTTGTTGAGCTGCCGATAATCAATACACATTCGAAGTGACCCATCCTTCTTTTTGACAAAGAGAACCGGAGCTCCCCACGGCGACACACTCGGTCGTATGAACCCTTTCTCTAATAAATCCCTCAACTGCTCCTTTAACTCCCTTAACTCTGCTGGCGCCATTCTGTATGGTGGAATGGATATTGGCTGAGTATCTGGCATTACATCGATCCCGAAATCAATCTCCCTATCCGGCGGGATGCCCTGGAAGCTCATCTGGAAACACTTCAGGAAATTCATTCACAATTGGCACGGACTCGAGGGTAGGCACATCTGAGGTGGTGTCCGTTACCCGAACCAGGTGATAGATACACACTTTCTTAATCATCTTCGAAGCCTTAAGGTAGGAAATAAACCTACCCCTTGGCACTACACTATTTCCTCTCCATTCAATAACTGGCTCGTTAGGGAACTCGAGCCTTATAACTCTCGTTCGACAGTCAAGTTTGGCAAAGCACGAATAGAGCCAATCCATCCCCATAATTACATCAAAATCTACCATCCCAAGCTCAATAAGATCGGTCGTGGTATCACGACCACCCACCGTAACAATACAATTACTATAGACTCGTGAGGCTGTAATAGAATCACCAATAGGAGTCGACACAGAGAACGGCTCATGAGGCTGTTCGGGTTCTATCCCAAAGCTTGAAGCAATGAATGGAGTAACATAAGACAAGGAGGACCCTGGATCAATAAGGGCATAGCAATCAATAGTCTGAACAGACAGGATACCTGTAACAACATCCGGAGAAGCCTCGGCATTTTGGCGGCCACTCAATGCATAGAATCGGCTAGGTCCACCCCTACCATGAGCTCCACCCCTAGGTGCACCACGCCCTGCTGATGCTGGAGTACGCGCTGATGATGTAGCAGCCGAAGAACCGGATGATTGAGCAGATCCCCTACCTATACCCTGACGGGGTGCACGACAGTCTCGTTGAATGTGACCTCTCACCCCGCACCCGAAGCACACCGGAAGGTCAAGGTAGCAAGTCTCTGTATGAAATCTCCCACACTTGGGGCATGTAGGTCTCCCTTGCTGCTGGGACCTCACCCCAGGACGACCAGACTGACGAGACCTCCTGCTGTCTGAACCGGGTCTCGAGTAACTGCCCTGCTGATGACTATGCATGATGGCGGTGCACTCGCGGAGGACTGAGCATATGATTGGGATGGCCCTGATGACCACTTCCTTGGAAGTGATCTCCCTGAACGACCCATTGACCGGGCCCTGCTGCTACTTTCTCTTTCTGCACGAATCTTCAATTTCCTGGCCTCTGTGGCCTGAGCAAACCCCACGATCCTCCCATAGTTCATATCTGAGTGCAAAGCTGCTGTGGCGGCCTCATTCACTACCAAAGGGCTAAGGCCCTGAACAAACCGTCGAACCCGAGCATCCATGGTCGACACTAAATGAGGAGCGTACTTGGACAACCTTACGAACTCCATGTGATACTCCCAAACACTCATACCTGCCCTGTTTGAGAACCTCGAACTCAGTGGCACGGGCTGCCATTGCCTCAGCAGGTAAGAAGTGGTCCATAAATGCATCTACGAACTCATCCCATCTGGCCGGAGGGCTCCCTTCCTCACGGGAATCCTCCCACATTTCGAACCATGAACGTGCCGCTCCCTTCAGCCTGTAAGAGGCCAACTCTACCCCCTCTATATCTGTAGCCTTCATCACTCTGAGGGTCTTGTATATCTCATCAAGGAATTCCTGTGGGTCAGCCTCTGGATCGGTGCCTGAAAATTCTGGAGGGGCCAATCGCAAGAATTGATGGACTCTGGAGCCAAAGGAATCTCCCTGTCCGCTGGAGGATGCAGGGGCATCATGGGATCTCTGGGCCTGGGCGGCCACTAGCTGTGTTAACATATGAATGGCTCCCCTCAGATCCTCATTAGAGATACCAGAGCCCGAAGCGGGAACTGTATTTGAGTCAGGAACACTGGCAGGAGGAATGGTGGCATCCTCTGCCGCAGCTGGAATAGGGACACTTGGGTTTTGAACAGATGGGTCAGGCAAATTCGGGACTGGTGGGTCATTCTCTCCCACGGCATCGGGTACATGATTAACATAGCCGCACTTGGGCCGGCATTGGCCCTAAGGCCGAGTCTAGCCTTCTTCTTAGGTGCCATATTCTGAAAATTTGGGAACAAGGCGCGAATTAGACACGGATATTTCCACATTGCACTTTACCGCACGATATAGATTAACAAAGAAGTAGGTAAATTCCTAAATGCCCGTGTAGCCCCCAACTTATCCGATGTGGTCGACAACACACCGATAAGAAGGGCACTACTAGACACGGCTCCGAGACATCCTAGGACACTTTAAAACCTTAGGCTCTGATACCAAGTTTGTCACGCCCCAAATCGAGGAACATGACCGGCGCCTGACCGGGTTGCCCCAGTCAAGCGGACCTAGGTGCCTTTCATTCCCACGCGTTACCCCTGTGTTGATTGTTTCTCATTAACCAAATATCTTACTAACCATGAATGATTTAACATTAAACAAATAAAACCATACGAGTGATTCATTAACAAGTTTGCAGTTTTTACAACGCCCGACATAACATAATATATACATAAGACTGGAGTCCCACAGTTTACATGTCTACAGAGCCTCTAGGATACAAAAGGGGAATACAATACTTGCCGGTAACAAGGCTCCGGCTATACCTTACAAAACCAAAATGAAATCTAAACAAAAGTGGCATGAACCACACAGGGCCCCAAGGAAGAAAGGGGCTCACCAAAACGGGCAGTGGAAGGAGAAGGATACTACTGCCGATGAGCTGAAGTGCCTGCTATCGATCCACCTACAATCATAACACGAATGTAGCGTCCCCGGCAAAAGGGACGTCAGTACACTTGAATTGTATTGGTATGTATGGACAAACTTTGTCCCAAGTAAACTCAAGCCATTGAATTACATCAACAATTAATTAAGCCAGCTAACCATGTTTCCACATTTTCCTTATTTTCAAATAATTCTCAACACAAAACACTTTCTACAATCAACCAATTTAACAATAACCAATCAATCACGTAAAGCACAAGTAGTCAAACAAAGGGGCAATCGGTGCCCCACAGGTTGCAAACTCTCCTGCTGTCTCCTTTCACAATTTCACATTATTGATTTTTATATCAATTTTCAATAGCGATTTCGATCGCTTTCCATCCTTATTGCCCCTGACCACCCTTATTACCTCGGCCACCCTTATCACCCCAACCCACACCTTATTTCCTCACGTTGCGGCGCGCAACACGACCCCGCCTTACGGTTTAAAACACAACAATTTCAAACAGGCAGATAAGGTACTACACACAATTTCAACAAGTTCAAATAAGCAACTTGCACATTGTTTCATGTCCTCAATTACTTATCAAGCCAATATCACAACCAAGTTACAATATATCCATAATCAAGAATATTCACACAATTCAAGTGTTTCATATCTTTCCAAAAGGAACCATATATGCCATAACAACAATTTTTCTCAGTTCTTTACCAATTCCAATTCCTTTGTCATCTTTAAATTCATATTTCAAACCATACCACATGTAGTTCAATCATCAATTGAATACCCAACAATGATATCGAAAAATCACATAAAATCTCTCAAATTAACACATGCCAAACAATTTCACACATATGGGCGATTTTACAAGAATCAAAATTAGCCATACATACCTGATGATGAGTTTTCTTCCTACTTTATGCTTACCCAAGATATCCTACTCTTGCCAACCTTGTTCTTGAAGACTCTTACTTCTACTCACTTCTTTTTACTAGAAATCAAGTTCAATAATCATGCATGAGTGTAAAAATTCTATTTTCAAAAGATATTATATGCAAACCTCTCTTTACCCAATTTAAAACTGAAGATCAAAGAATATAGTTAGGGTTTTTACCTTGAAAAGATTGGGGAGTTGAATCCTTGCCCTAGGATCCCTTGGAATTAAGTGGTTGGAACAATCTTTGAAGATGAAGAACTTTTCTCTCTAAAACCTCTCTCTTCTCTCTCTAATTTTGGTAAGATGATATGAGAAAATGAGGGTGAAAGGTGTTATATTAAAGAAGAGATCGGGTCAAAATGTTACAAAAATGTGGGCCGTGGTCAATTCTGCGGTCGCATCTGCAATAGCAGATTCAACATGCGGTCCGCAAAGTGACCGCGGAATGACCTCAAAATTACACAAGTTCTGTTACGGAATGCGACCACAATGCGGTCCGCATTCCTGATCTGCGGTCGCAAAGTGGACCGCAGATTCACTATGCGATCGCAATTTCGACCGCATTATTGACACGATTTTGGGAAACTCTCCGGAACGTTTTGCGGCAAGAATGCGGTCCGCATGTCAGGTTTGCGGTCGCATTCTTGACCGCATATTTGACACTTTTCGGAAAAATTAATTCTCTACATTTTTTAAACTTAAATCACTACCAAGGGTCCGAACCGCGGCGAATTCCTAACACATTATTCGGACCATGACACCATAGCTACTAGGTTTTATGCACAAATATTTTACGGGGCCTTACAATACCTACAGAAATTGAAATACCCTCCCTTTGTATTATTGTTGAGGCTGAAATTGATGATGATGAATGGGTAAAAGCCCGGTTAGAGAAATTGAGGTTGATTGACGAGAAAAGATTGGCAGAAGTATGTCACGGACAGCTGTATCTACAAAGAATGGCTAGAGCGTATAATAAGAATGTACGTCCACAAAGATTCGAGGTTGGACAATTGGTATTGAGACGTATTTTACCACATTGGGCAGAAGCAAAAGGAAAGTTTGCGCCTAATTGGTAGGGACCATTTGTGGTATCCCGGGTGTTGTCCAACGGAGCTTTATATCTGACAGATGTAGAAGGGAAATGTGTAGAGACTGCCATTAACTCTGATGCAGTCAAGAGATATTACATATGATTTCTTTCATTTATATAATTGTATTTTTCATATTTTTTTAAATTGAAATGATGAAGGAATTTTATTTCTCTATCCAAACACTTTACCCATTGCTATCCCTTTGAGCCTTATTATATTATTCATTCATACCCCTCTCTTAGAATCAATGATTAAGTCAAAAATGAATGATGAAATGAAAAAAGAGAAAAAAAAAGAAAAAGAAAAAAGGTGTTGAAAAAAAACAGAAAAATTGAAAAAAATGTGTGGAAAATGACAAAAGGAAGAGAATATACAAAAGAAGAAAATCGAAAAAAGTCAAATCACAACAATGAAGCGATCTTATGATCCGAACTACGTTTGACTTGATCCCAAAAGGGTACGTAGGCAGCCTCAATGAGGTTCAGTCACGACAGAAAGAAAATCCAAGTTTTCCCAAAATTGCAACTGGGGCAGAAGTTATGTTTATATGATTCCGAGAGTTGTAATTGTTGGAACCAAGCTGGAAATTTAAGCCTTTATACCCTTTTTTCTAAACCCATCCAAAAGCCTCATTATGGTCCAAAAGAAAGACCTTCTGATTAATTCCAAGGAAATGACAATACATGTGAATAAAGAAAAGCATATTATGGACAATACTCGGGAGTTTTAAAACAAAAAAAAATATAAAAATTAGAGAGTCTTATCGGTATAAACCTTAACGAGCACCATAAGGAGACGCGAGCTTGAGAGAAATAAAATGAGAGAGTCTTATTGGCGAAAACCTTAATGAGCACCATAAGGCGACGTGAGCTGAGAAAAATAAATGAGAGAGTCTTATTGGTGAAAACCCTAACGGGCACCATAAGGCGAAAGTGAGGAATGATTTTGTGAAATGAAAGCGGCAAGTCAAGTAAGGTTTGGGTTGATTAAAGGAGAAACAAAGTCGATAGGGATTCGGTTGGACAGACTGGATCGATGATCCAAATGCATGGCATGGTCAAAGGAATCTGCCTTCCTACCTAGATAAGTTTTGTCTTTTACTTTGAAAATATCCCTACCCTCACATTCAGGGTCATTGCATTTCATTTGCTTAAAACCTGTCTACAAGACATTGCCAGTTGAAAGCTAATTACCAGCTTCTCATGTTAAATGGCACAATGATACTTGGTCCTTCAAAGGACATGAGAAAAAGAATAACATATGGCGGTCATATAGTCAAAGGGAATAAAAGAGAAGAAGAAATAAAAAGGGAATTACAATGGAAAAGTTGGGCTTAGAAAATTGTTGGAAAACAATCAAGAAGCACATCAAAGCTGTACAAAGCAAGATGAGGCAAATAGTGGAAGCAAGGCCAACAAGAATGTCAGTTGCTAACCATCACTTTATACTACCAAGTTGTTCACTAATTAAAACAGGGACAAAAGATTCAAATTCTTACTAATCACGTTAAAGTGAATGTGACCAATGTGGACACAAACAGGAGCACAAATTTGGCAAAATCAGGCACCCACCTGAAAAATGAGGGAAAACAGTCAAAAGGAAGCGACAATGGAGGAAGGAATCCATGATGAATTATCAGTAATCAGGTACCTACCTGAATAATAAGAAAGTAATACCTTTTATTTTAAAAGATGAAATGTTACACCCAGTTATCAAACTGGGGCAGAATATTTTTCTTTTAATTTTTGCACTCAAGCGCCCACCTGGATAACAAGGGTATATTTTTCTTTTAATTTTTGCACTCAGGTGTGACGACCCAAAGGGTCATCACTTATTTTATTAATAATTTCGAGCTTCGAGGCCTTGAAAACCTCATTCTATGTTGCCTCGATTTACGTGCACGATCCGAGCATGTAGCCGGAAAGATTTTGTGATAGAAAATATGAATTCTATGAGAAATTTGGATAAAAATGATATTAATATTGATATGGTTGACTTCGGTCAACATTTTTGGTAAACGGATCCGGACCCGAGATTGGATGGTCCCGAGAGGTCCGTAGGAAAATATGGGACTTGGACATGTGTCGGAGTCGAATTCGAGGCCTAGAGCCCAAGTTATGAATTTTTATGTGAAATTGTTTTTGATGCAATTATTAAAGGAAATAAATTAATAGACCTTGGTATCGGGCTCGTATTTTGGTTCCGACGCCCGGTACAAGTCTTAAATATTATATATGTGATTTCCGTAAAGTTTGGTGACATTTGGATGTCGTTTGAGATGTTTTGGACCTTGAGTTCCAAGTTAAGAAGTTTTGAAAATCAAAAGTATGAAAATCATGAGTTTGAGGCTCGATTTGATTAAAACGAAGTGATATTGGCGATATGATCGCACGAACAAGTCCATAATGTGTTTTTGAGGTTGTGTACATGTTTGGTTTGGAGCCGGGGGGCTCGGGTAAAGATTTGATAGGCCGTTGGATGAAATTCTGAATTTTGAACTGCTGGTTTTTTTCACCCAGCTGTTGGCTTCGCAATTGCGAAGAATTTCTCGCAATTGCGAAGGGGACAATGTAAGGCAAGGCTCGCAAATGCGAACCTTGATCGCAAATGCGAAGCCAGCCTTGTTCGCAAATGCGAACAATTGTTCGCATTTGCGAAGGTCCCCAGTGCTGCCTATGTTCGCAAATGCAAACAATAGTTCGCAAATGCGAACATTTCCCAAACTGCCTTGGTTCGCAAATGCGAACCATTGTTCGCAAATGCGAACACTGCCTTATACAGCATGTGTTCGCAAATGCGAACATTGGTTCGCAAATGCGAACATCCCTTGACTGCCAGTGTTCGCAAATGCGAACAAATGTTCGCAAATGCGAACTTCCCACCCTTAGCTTATTTTTCAAACTCCAGAAATTGGTCGGGGTTCGCAATTGCAAACCCATGTTCGCAAATGCGAACACAGAGACCTGAAAAACACGAATTTCAGTCATTTCTTCATTTTTCACAAAACCAAAACACCCATTTGCGACTCTTCAAGGATTTCTTCTTCATCAAAACGATTGTAAGTCACTTTTTACTTAATTCTTTCAATTCCTAACATCATTAAACATGTTTTTCATTAGAAATCAAATGTTTTCATGGTAAAATTCTTGTTATTGGTTAGAAAATAGGTTTTTCATAAATTGGGGAATTGGACCTCGAATTGAGGTCCGATTTTGAAACAAATTATATACATGAACTCGTGGGGGGATGGGTAACCGGATTTTGGTCCTAACCCCGAATTCCGACCATGTGGGCCCGGGGTTGAAATTTACTATTCATGGCAGAATGTTGTAAAAGTGTTATTTGGTATTAAGAATTAGTTTGTGGAGTAGAATTGATGATATTAAATCAATTGTGTATAGATACGGTTGGATTGGAGCCAAATTGAAAGAAAAGACATTTCCACGGATTGGATTGTTCATAAGCATTCGAGGTAAGTGTTTGTTCTATCCTAGCTTGAGGGAATAGGATTATGTGTTATGTGTTATGTGATCGAGTGCGGTGTATGATCTGTGGTGACGAGCATCCATACACTGGCGTCTAGTATGACCGTGAGTCGTTGGAAAATAATTATTTTGAGATATATATTACAGATGAATCGTCATTGTTCTCCCTTGTTGGGATTTGTTGTGAAGATTATTGTTGATTGCCCTTGATGGGACGGATTATAAATTATTGTTTCTTTCTTTACCCTTAACTATGATTGTTATTTGGGTGAGGAAGAGTGATAATGCACGAAGGGTGATGCCGTGCCATGGTTTATTTATTTATGCACGAAGGTTAATGCCGTGCCATGTTTATTTATTGATTATGCACGAAGGATCATGCCGTGCCTGTTATTGAACCATGTACGAAGGATCATGCCGTACTATGGATGTGAGGATGAGAGTAAAAGCACGAAGGGTGATGCCGTGTACTTTATTTGTTTATTTGGTGAGGATGAGAGTATAAGCACGAAGGGTGATGCCGTGCAATTGTTTGCTATTGCTTGACTTGATATTACTTGTTTTTCCATTATATTTTATTTGGGTGATGCCGTGCAATTGTTTGCCATTCCTTGACTTGATATTACTTGTGTTTCCATTATACCTTGTTTTTCCTTGTGAACTTATTTGATTGTTTATTTGGGTGAGGAAGAGTGATAATGCACGAAGGGTGATGCCGTGCCATGTTTATTTGTTTATTTATTGATTATGCACGAAGGATCATGCCGTGCCCTATTATTGAACCATGTACGAAGGATCATGCCGTACTATGGAGGTGAGGATGAGAGTAAAAGCACGAAGGGTGATGCCGTGCAATTGTTTGTTATTTCTTGAATTGATATTACTTGTGTTTACATTACACTTTGTTTTTCCTTGTGAAATCATTAACTGTGGTTAATTGTTGAATTCTTTAAGATCTTCCTTATTGTGTTAATACTTGATTTATTTCTTGTTATTTTGTGGTACACATATATATATTGAATTGTACAGGTTTATGTGGGTGTCTGGTCCTAGGCTTGTCACTACTTCGCCGGGATAGGCCGGGCACTTACCAGCACATGGGGTCGGTTGTGCTGATGCTACACTTCTGTGCGTTTTTGCACAGGTCCAGGTTACGATCAGGAGCAGCAGCATCGGTAAATAGATTGCGTGGGAGTTGATCACATTTGAGACCGAGGTAGCTTGCAGACGTCCGCAGGCCCGGCGTCTCTTTCTTGATTTATGTTAATAGTTGTAGTCTCATTGTTCCGAGACAAACAGAATTATGTTATATTTCCTTCAGACTTTTATGTGTAGTATTCCATAGTAGTTTGTGAGTTGGTGACTCCACGTCTTGGGTAGAGGATTTCAGTATGATTTTCATCTTGTAATTAGTTATTTCTATTTCGATAAAGTATTCCGCATTTATTTAATTAAAATTGTGTTAAAAACAGGATAGTATGAATACGGTGGCTTGCCTAGCTACCACGAGTAGGCGCCATCACGATCCCGATGTTGGGGGAAAATCCGGGTCGTGACAAGTTGGTATCAGAGCTCTAGGTTACATAGGTCTCACCACTCACGAACAAGCTTAGTAGAGTTTGAGAGGTAGGTACGGAGACGTATGTACTTTTCCTCCAGAGTCTATTGAGTTAGGAAAGAGTCTCTCATTTGTTCTTTCTTGTCGTGCGACTTATTCCTCAAATACTGATTGAATTTCTATTCTGTCCTTTCGCAGATGGTAAGGACACGCGCTTCTTCGTCCGATGACTAGCAGCCTGAGCCCCAGATAGCTTCCGTGAGGGGCAGGGGCCAAGGTCGTATCAGAGGCCGTGGTAGGGGTAGAGCTCAGCCTCAGGCAGCTACCCCAGAGGTGGAGCCTCATATTGAGATTGAAGAGGAGGTTCCGGTTCCAACAGCTCCAGTGGGCCCAGCTCAGGTCCCAGGAGAGGCTTTGATTACCCCGGATCTCCGGGATGCTTTGGTCAGAATAGCGGGATTTATGGATAGCATTGCCAGAGCGGGTCTATTATCAGTTGCCCCAGCTACTTCTCAGGCTGGAGGAGGGGCCCGGACTCCTATCGCTCATACTCCAGAGCCAGTAGCTCCTCAGCCTCAGGCACCAGTGGTTCAGCCAGCTGTGGCCACTCAGTCAGGTACCACAGCTCATGCAGGTGATGGAGCGGCCATGACTTACGATTCGTTATGGAGGCTTGATCGGTTCTCCAAGCTATTTACCACTACATTCAGTGGAGCCGCATCAGAGGATCCTCAGGACTTCTTATTCAGTTGTCATGAGATTCTCAAGACTATGGGGATCGTGGAGACAAACGGAGTTGACTTCTGTACCTTCAGACTTGCAGGATCCGCCAAGACTTGGTGGAGAGATTATTGCTTGACTCGACCAGCAGGGTCCCCAGCTCTATCATGGGACCGGTTTGCGGAGCTGTTTATGGAGAAGTTTCTCCCTGTTACTCGGCGGGATTTACTTCGGAGGCGGTTTGAGCGCCTCCGTCGGGGCACTATGACGGTTACACGAGTATGAGACGAGATTTATTGACTTGGCTCGTCATGCGGTGGTGATACTTCCCACGGAGCGGGAGAGGGTCCGCAGATTTATAGATGGGCTTAATCAGCCGATTAGACTCCGGATGGCTATGGGCGTGGGGAGTGACATATCATTTCAGGAGGCAGCCAATGCAGCACGCAGAGTTGAGATGGCTCTTGCTAGGGGAGGCGGTTATTCTTCGGATAAGAGGCCTCGTCATTCGGGTAGGTTTGGTGCTTCTTCCTCTGGTAGCAGAGAATCCTTTGATAGAGGCCGGTCCTCCGGGCCTTTTCATTCCGCCCTTCGAGCTTCGCGGGGTGGATCGGGTGATCGTGGTTCTCGGGGGCATTATTCGGACCGGTCTCCTATTAATGCTCGGCCTCTTCGGAGTGTTCGTGGAGGCCGTTCGGGTCGTCGGGGCCAGCAGCCCTATCGGTCCAAGAGCTGCTACGGTTGTGGTGACCCGAGTCATTTTATCGGGAATTGCCCTATAGCGGCGGGCAACTCTCGGCGGCGAGGTCCTCGTCCTATGATTCGGGCCCCGGCTGACCCTCAGCCTGCCCAGCCAGCGAGAGGCGGGGGTAGAGATTTTAGAGGTGGAGGTCGAGACCGTAGAGGTAGAGACCGGCCGGCTAGAGGTAGAGGTCGGCCGGTTGATGGTCGTCCTAGAGACGCGGCTCGGAGGGAGGTGCAGATCCTCGTTTCTATGCTTTACCGGCCGGGCCGAGGCGAGAGGCATCAGATGTTGTGATTACGGGTACTATTCTTGTGTGTGGCAGAGGTGCTTCGGTATTATTTGACCCTGGATCTACATATTCCTATGTGTCTTCCTACTTCGCACCGTATTTGGTCGTGCCCGCCTATGCTCTGGATATTCCAGTTTATGTGGCTACGCCAATGGGTGACTCTATTGTAGTCGATCGGGTGCATCGTTCGTGCGTAGTTATATTTGGGGGTCTTGAGACCCGTGTTGATCTGTTGCTCTTGGATATGGTAGATTTTGATGTCATATTGGGGATGGATTGGTTGTCCCCATACCATGCTATTCTTGATTGTCATGCTAAGACTGTCACCTTAGCCTTGCCAGAATCACCCCGATTAGAGTGGAAAGGTACCTCAAGCCACTCCGTTCGCACTGTTATTTCTTATGTTAAGGCTCGACGTATGGTCGAGAAGGGGTGTCTAGCTTATTTGGCTTATGTTCGTGATTCCAGTGCAGAAGTTCCTTCCATTGATTCGGTCCCTATTGCACGGGAGTTTACTGAGGTTTTTCCTTCAGACCTGCCGGGCATGCCACCCGACAGGGATATTGACTTCTGTATTGATTTGGCACCGGGCACTCAGCCCATCTCTATTCCACCCTATCGTATGGCCCCGCCGGAGTTAAAGGAGTTGAAAGATCAGTTGCAGGACCTTCTTGAGAAGGGTTTTATCAGGCCCAGTGTTTCCCCCTGGGGAGCAACCTGTATTATTTGTAAAGAAGAAGGATGGCTCGATGCGGATGTGTATTGATTACCGGCAGTTAAACAAGGTGACTATCAAAAATAAATATCCACTGCCGAGGATTGATGATTTGTTTGACCAACTCCAGGGAGCGAGGGTATTTTCTAAGATAGACTTGAGGTCAGGCTACCATCAGCTGAAGATCAGGGCGGCTGACATTCCTAAGACGACCTTTCGCTCTAGATATGGGCATTATGAGTTCTTGGTCATGTCCTTCGGGTTGTCCAATGCCCCAGCAGCATTCATGGAGTTGATGAATCGGGTATTCAGGCCTTACTTAGATCTGTTCGTGATAGTCTATATAGATGACATCCTGGTGTACTCCCACAGCTAGGAAGAGCACGAGTAGCACCTCAGAGTGGTTCTTCAGACTCTGAAAGATAACCAGCTATATGCCAAATTTTCTAAATGTGAATTCTGGCTGAGTTCGGTAGCATTTCTGGGTCACATTGTATCAGTGGAAGGTATTCAGGTAGACCCAAAGAAGATTGAGGCAGTCCAGAATTGGCCTCGACCAGCTTCAGTGATTGAGATCCGGAGTTTCTTGGGATTAGCGAGTTACTACCGTCGTTTTGTAGAGGGGTTTTCTCTATTGCGGCCCGATGACCGAGGTTGACCCGAGAAGGGTGTCCGGTTTCGGTGGTCGAGAGGAGTGTGAGGCGAGCTTTCAAAAGCTCGAGACGGCGCCTTGACCACCGCACCGGTGTTGGTACTACCTACAGGTACAGGGCCTTATACAGTTTATTGTGACGCATCTCGTACAGGGCTTGGAGCGGTATTGATGCAGGATGGTAAGGTTATCGCTTATGCTTCGAGGCAGTTAAAGATACATGAGAAGAATTATCCAGTTCATGATCTTGAGTTAGCAGCAGTGGTTCATGCCTTAAAGATCTGGAGGCATTATCTATATGGTGTGACATGTGAGGTGTACACCGATCACAAAAGCCTACGGTACTTGTTCAAACAGAAGGAGTTGAATCTACGACAGCGGAGATGGTTAGAGTTGCTAAAAGACTATGATGTTACTATATTATATCACCCAGGTAAGGCCAATGTGGTGGCCGATGCATTGAGTAGAAAGTATGCCGGCATGGGTAGTCTTGCATATATTCCGGTCAATCAGAGACCATTAGCTCTAGATGTTCAGGCCTTAGCCAACCGGTTCGTGAGATTAGACATTTCTGAGCCTAGCAGAGTGTTAGCCTGCACGGTCGCTCGTTCTTCCTTATTAGAGCGTATCCGTGAGAGGCAATTTGATGATCCTCATTTGCGTGAGTTGAGATATACAGTACAGCGGGGAGGTGCCACACAGGTAAACCTAGATGATGATGGGGTATTGAGATTGCAGGGTCGAATTTGTGTGCCCAATGTTGAAGGGACTCGAGAGTTGATCTTGGCGGAGGCCTACAGTTCGCGGTATTCTATTCACCCGAGCGCCGCGAAGATGTACCGGGACTTACGGCAGCACTATTGGTGGCACATGATGAAGAAAGATATCGTTGCATATGTCGCTCGGTGTCTAAATTGTCAGGAGGTGAAATATGAGCACCAGAGACCTGGTGGTGTGTTCCAGAGGATTGAAATTCCCGAGTGGAAATGGGAGCGGATCACTATGGACTTCGTTATTGGACTTCCTTTGACTCGGAGGAAATTTGATGCTATTTGGGTCATTGTTGATAGGCTGACCAAATCAGCACACTTTATTCCAGTATCTGTCTCCTACTCATCGGAGAGGTTAGCGGAGATTTACATTAGGGAGATTGTTCGTCTTCGTGGGGTGCCAGTATCTATTATCTCTGATCGGGGTACACAGTTTACCTCGCGGTTCTGGAGAGCAGTCCAGCAGGAGTTAGGCACCCAGGTTCAGTTGAGTACAGCATTTCATCCTCAGACGGATGGCCAGTCCGAGAGGACTATTCAGATTCTAGAGGACATGCTTCGAGCATGTGTTATTGATTTCGGAGGCTCGTGGGACCAGTTTCTACCATTAGCAGAGTTCGCCTACAATAACAGTTACCAATCTAGCATCCGGATGGCTCCGTATGAGGCGTTGTATGGTAGGCGATGTCGATCACCAGTTGGATGGTTTGAACCGGGAGAGGCTCGGTTGTTGGGTACTGACTTAGTTCAGGAGGCCTTGGATAAGGTCAAGACTATTCAGGAGAGATTGCGTTCAGCTCAGTCTAGGCAAAAGACTTATGCGGATCGTAAGGTTCGAGATGTAGATTTCATGGTTGGTGAACGAGTATTGCTCCGGGTGTCGCCTATGAAGGGCGTGATGAGGTTTGGGAAGAAGGGCAAGCTCGGCCCTAGGTATATTGGCCCATTTGAGATTCTAGACAGAGTGGGAGGGGTGGCTTACAGATTAGCTTTGCCGCCTAGCTTATCAGCCGTGCATCCAGTTTTTCACGTATCTATGCTTCGGAGATACCACGGCGATCCCACACATGTGTTAGACTTCGGTACTGTCCAATTGGACAATGATCTATCTTACGAGGAGGAGCCGGTGGCTATTCTAGACCGGCAGGTTCGACAGTTGAGGTCGAAGAGTTATCCTTCTGTGCGTGTTCAGTGGAGAGGTCAGCCTCCTGAGGCATCGACCTGGGAGTCCGAGTCTGATATGCGGAGCCGTTACCCACACTTGTTTCCTGACTCGGGTACTTCTTTCTTTTGTCCGTTCGAGGACGAACGGTTGTTTTAGAGGTGGAGATTGTGACGACCCAAAGGGTCATCACTTATTTTATTAATAATTTCGAGCTTCGAGGCCTTGAAAACCTCATTCTATGTTGCCTCGATTTACGTGCACGATCCGAGCATGTAGCCGGAAAGATTTTGTGATAGAAAATATGAATTCTATGAGAAATTTGGATAAAAATGATATTAATATTGATATGGTTGACTTCGGTCAACATTTTTGGTAAACGGATCCGGACCAGAGATTGGATGGTCCCGAGAGGTCCGTAGGAAAATATGGGACTTGGACATGTGTCCGGAGTCGAATTCTGAGGCCTAGAGCCCAAGTTATGAATTTTTCTATGAAATTTATTTTGATGTAATTGTTAAAGGAAATAAATTAATAGACCTTGGTATCGGGCTCGTATTTTGGTTCCGACGCCCGGTACAAGTCTTAAATATTATATATGTGATTTCCGTAAAGTTTGGTGACATTTGGATGTCGTTTGAGATGTTTTGGACCTTGAGTTCCAAGTTAAGAAGTTTTGAAAATCAAAAGTATGAAAATCATGAGTTTGAGGCTCGATTTGATTAAAACGAAGTGATATTGGCGATATGATCGCACGAACAAGTCCATAATGTGTTTTTGAGGTTGTGTACATGTTTGGTTTGGAGCCGGGGGGCTCGGGTAAAGATTTGATAGGCCGTTGGATGAAATTCTGAATTTTGAACTGCTGGTTTTTTTCACCCAGCTGTTGGCTTCGCAATTGCGAAGAATTTCTCGCAATTGCGAAGGGGACAGTGTAAGGCAAGGCTCGCAAATGCGAACCTTGATCGCAAATGCGAAGCCGGCCTTGTTCGCAAATGCGAACAATTGTTCGCATTTGCGAAGGTCCCCAGTGCTGCCTATGTTCGCAAATGCAAACAATAGTTCGCAAATGCGAACATTTCCCAAACTGCCTTGGTTCGCAAATGCGAACCATTATTCGCAAATGCGAACACTGCCTTATACAGCATGTGTTCGCAAATGCGAACATTGGTTCGCAAATGCGAACATCCCTTTGATTGCCAGTGTTCGCAAATGCGAACAAATGTTCGCAAATGCGAACTTCCCACCCTTAGCTTATTTTTCAAACTCCAGAAATTGGTCGGGGTTCGCAATTGCGAACCCATGTTCGCAAATGCGAACACAGAGACCTGAAAAACACGAATTTCAATCATTTCTTCATTTTTCACAAAACCAAAACACCCATTTGCGACTCTTCAAGGATTTCTTCTTCATCAAAACGATTGTAAGTCACTTTTTACTTAATTCTTTCAATTCCTAACATCATTAAACATGTTTTTCATTAGAAATCAAATGTTTTCATGGTAAAATTCTTGTTTTTGGTTAGAAAATAGGTTTTTCATAAATTGGGGAATTGGACCTCGAATTGAGGTCCGATTTTGAAACAAATTATATACATGAACTCGTGGGGGGATGGGTAACCGGATTTTGGTCCTAACCCCGAATTCCGACCATGTGGGCCGGGGTTGAAATTTACTATTCATGGCAGAATGTTGTAAAAGTGTTATTTGGTATTAAGAATTAGTTTGTGGAGTAGAATTGATGATATTAAATCAATTGTGTATAGATACGGTTGGATTGGAGCCAAATTGAAAGAAAAGACATTTCCACGGATTGGATTGTTCATAAGCATTCGAGGTAAGTGTTTGTTCTATCCTAGCTTGAGGGAATAGGATTATGTGTTATGTGTTATGTGATCGAGTGCGGTGTATGGGTTGTGGTGGCGAGCATCCATACACTGGCGTCTATTATGACCGTGAGTCATTGGAAAATAATTATTTTGAGATATATTACAGATGAATTGTTATTGTTCTCCCTTGTTAGGACTTGTTGTGAAGATTATTGTTGATTGCCCTTGATGGGACGGATTATGAATTACTGTTTCTTTCTTTACCCTTAACTGTGATTGTTATTTGGGTGAGGAAGAGTGATAATGCACGAAGGGTGATGCCGTGCCATGATTTATTTATTTATGCACGAAGGTTAATGCCGTGCCATGTTTATTTATTGATTATGCACGAAGGATCATGCCGTGCCCTGTTATTGAACCATGTACGAAGGATCATGCCGTACTATGGATGTGAGGATGAGAGTAAAAGCACGAAGGGTGATGCCGTGTACTTTATTTGTTTATTTGGTGAGGATGAGAGTAAAAGCACGAAGGGTGATGCCGTGCAATTGTTTGCTATTCCTTGACTTGATATTACTTGTTTTTCCATTATATTTTATTTGGGTGATGCCGTGCAATTGTTTGCCATTCCTTGACTTGATATTACTTGTGTTTCCATTATACCTTGTTTTTCCTTGTGAACTTATTTGATTGTTTATTTGGGTGAGGAAGAGTGATAATGCACGAAGGGTGATGTCGTGCCATGTTTATTTGTTTATTTATTGATTATGCACGAAGGATCATGCCGTGCCCTATTATTGAACCATGTACGAAGGATCATGCCGTACTATGGAGGTGAGGATGAGAGTAAAAGCACGAAGGGTGATGCCGTGCAATTGTTTGTTATTTCTTGAATTGATATTACTTGTGTTTACATTACACTTTGTTTTTCCTTGTGAAATCATTAATTGTGGTTAATTGTTGAATTCTTTAAGATCTTCCTTATTGTGTTAATACTTGATTTATTTCTTGTTATTTTGTGGTACACATATATATATTGAATTGTACAGGTTTATGTGGGTGTCTGGTCCTAGGCTTGTCACTACTTCGCCGGGATAGGCCAGGCACTTACCAGCACATGGGGTCGGTTGTGCTGATGCTACACTTCTGTGCATTTTTGCACAGGTCCAGGTTGCGATCAGGAGCAGCAGCAGCAGTAAGTAGATTGCGTGGGAGCTAATCATATTTGAGACCGAGGTAGCTTGCAGACGTCCGCAGGCCGGCGTCTCTTTCTTGATTTATGTTATTAGCTGTAGTCTCATTGTTCCGAGACAAACAGAATTATGTTATATTTCCTTCAGACTTTTATGTGTAGTATTCCATAGTAGTTTGTGAGTTGGTGACTCCACGTCTTGGGTAGAGGATTTCAGTATGATTTTCACCTTGTGATTTGTTATTTCCATTTCGATAAAGTATTCCGCATTTATTTAATTAAAATCGTGTTAAAAACAGGATAGTATGAATACAGTGGCTTGCCTAGCTACCACGAGTAGGCGCCATCACGATCCCGATGTTGGGGGACAGGCGCCCTTCTGGATAATAAGGGAATATTTTTCTTTTAATTTTTACACTCAGGCGCCCACCTGGATAACAAGAGAATATTTTTTTTTTAATTTTTGCACTCAGGCGCCCACCTGGATAACAAGGGAATATTTTTCTTTTAATTTTGCACTCAGGCGCCCACCTGGATAACAAGGGGATATTTTTCTTTTAATTCTTGCACTCAGGCACCCACCTAGATAACAAGGGAATACTTTTCTTTTTATTTTTGCACTCAGGCGCCCACCTGGATAACAAGGGAATATTTTTTTTGCAAAATGAAAATTTTCTTTTATCTAATAATTAATAGCATGATAGATTGTAAGCCCCACACTAGGGAAAAAAGTTTTTCTTTATTTGTGTAGTAAGCAGGCGCCCACCTGGAGAACAAGGGAATACATTTTAAAAGTTTTACAAGAAGAATAAAGGAATATGTTTGAAGCAAGTTGCAAACAAGAAGGTTCCTCGGAGAATAGAAGATGCAAATGAAAAGAACAAGAAACAAAACATAAAACTTAGTTTAGCTTTTTTCCCTTTTTACCAGGGTGTAATAAAGAGATTAGCATGCATTAATGAAAGCAACAGCAGCAGAGCCACAAATTTCTGGTAGTTTCAACTACCAGACATTTCCGAACTACACTGACCCGATTCCTGAATAGCCCAGGATATGTAGGCAATCCCTGAAGCCGGATGCGATCAAAAACATTCAAAAAGGCTTCACACGGAATATGCGAGTGGGCAAAAATCCCTCATTACTGCTCACTTGTCTTTGCATTGAAATCCTCGTGTTCCCGAGCAAAGAGGGGCAGCTGTGAGCACGTGATTTTTGCCCCAAGCAATTAATTCCAAAATAAAATACAAAAAAAAAAAGATTTTTGATTGAAATTGGTTGATTATTATATAAAAAATATTGGTGCGTGTATTAGTTGTTGAAATAAGGTAAGAAAATTGGAACAAAAAATTTATAAAATGTAGTTAATTTGAAAATACCAAAATATATAGGATAATTACTAAAATCTAAGAAAAAATATAAAAAATGAGAGGAAAATACACCAGAAATAATACTAAGAAAAATAGGAACAGAATACCATGAAAATACAGAACAAAAACAATTTGAATTATATAATTACAAGCTAAAATACAAAAAATGAGACAAATACAAGAAAACATAATATTTGGGTCAAATTCACAAATGTTAGCCCAAATCAACACCCAAATAGACCTGGCCCAATTTGCAGTTGAACCGGCCAGCCTTGCAAAGAACCAAACGATGTCGTACAAAATAATGATTCAGGACCGTTGATGTAATCAATCAACAGACCAAATAAGGCGGTTATCAAGCAAACCAAACAACGACGTATAAAGAAGATATCACATCCGTTCGTTTTAATGGATCATACGGATAAGGTTGGTATTACAATTAAACCAAATGACGTAGTCTAGTTTAATAAATCTAGACCGTCGAAGGATTTAATCTAACGGACGGGGTAAAGTATCAAATTAAATGACACGATGTCGTTTGAAGGTGGAGTGATCTGAGCCGTTCATTTCAGTTAATCTAACGGCTGACAATTAATGACCTAAGTTTAATATATATCTCTCCCCCTCGTTCATTTCATCTTATTATACACACACACTCTCACAAAACCAAACCCTAGCCGCCCTTATCCTCTTCGTCCTCCTCTCCACAGACCACCGGAAACCTACCGGTGGTCTACCTCCGTTCACCCTCGTCGGCTCAGTCCTTCACCCCTAAAACTCCCTTGAAACTACGTCGCCGGAACCCTAGCCCCAAATATCACACCATTTCCCCCCAGTTCTTGAAACTCCGTCGCTGGAACCCTAGCCGGCGACCACCCAAGTTATGAACCAGCCTCCCATATTTACACCCCATAACCACCAGAGATCCTCTTTCACCCTACTTGAGTCTCGTCCTTCAAATATTAGCCATACTCCTTGAATAGTCAAAAATGTCTTGCCAGAACCCTACTCCGGCGGGCATCTAAATCCAAAACCTTTTAAAACCACAACCCTAGTCTCCAAATACATCCTTTCACACCCAAACCAGACTCCCAAAGTCTGTCTAGAAGATCTACTGTAGAAAAAAGAGACCCAGAGTCTCTGAATCATCGAAGAACCAAGAGAAAATGAAGAAAAGAAGAAAGAAAAGAAAGAAAAGAAGAAAGAAAAGGAAAAGAAACACCCTAAAGCTAAGTATATATGAACCATCTTCCTTTTCTTTGCTTCTTCTTCTATGTTGTTTAAAGCATGAACCTTTGCATGATATCTCTATGAATATTAAGTGCTTTGTTCAAGTTAAAAGTATCATGTTGAATCATATGCTAATTAGCTGTTTAATTGGTTTGTATAATAGAACCTGTTTCGATTAAGGGTTTGATTAATTAGGATTCAACCATTATCTATTGTCTCTCTGAATTCTGATTAGTTAAAATAGTTGAAATTAGGGTTATATTTGCAAATTACATGAAAGGGGTTAATTCTGCAATATGGTTTATATATGTGGTTTTCTGAAACTTTGAACACTTAGTTACAGTAAGGTTATATGTGCAAATAATATGGGATATTGTTGCAACAGTGTAACAATTGACTGTTAAGGCCATTTATGGCTATTTCTGAAAGTGGTTAGTTCTGTAAATCTCACTTAAGTTTAAAAATTAGTTAAAAAATAAAGTTTAGTTAGTGGTTATATTTTTATACAAGGCTGAACACCCCAATTCTTAACAGACCTAAGGGCAGGTCGGGTGAATATATATAAGTATAAGGGGTAAAAGGGGAATGAGAATTGGTATTTTTGAGAATAATATAGAAGTAATGAGGGTATAAATGACAATAAGGCCTGGTTTTACTATAAATATGTGAATAATAAGGGGTGAATTAGGCATAGTTCAAAGGTAGATAGGTAATAATTCTTAGCAAATGAGGGCCGCTAAGTCATTTCCGCTCAATAGAATAATAAAGAATAACCTGGAACCTTCTAGTAGGGGTTCAAGTGCATTTTCATTAAAAATACCCTATACTTAACTAAAATAATTGAAAAAGAGTAGGGGTGGGAAATATGAATAACTAATTCAAATTTTCCTCCCAATTCACTCTATAAATAGGCTGTCTCAGACCTAAGTTGAAGGGTTTAGAATTTGAGAGTTCAGAAATTTATAGATTGAAAATTCATAGAGAAGTTCGAAAAATTCAGAATTACTAAAGTTGTGAAACTTATATACTGAAGTACTACTGGTCTTCTACTTAGCTGATATTATCGAGTATTACTTTTGGGAATCTCTGCTGGTCGTTTCTATACTTGTTTACTTCAACTTTGCTGGGTTTACAATTTGCTCGGGTTTATTTACTGGTTTACCTGCTGGATTTTGGGATTTTTGTTGTGTTGATTCATTCATGTTTGTTGTTGCTATATCATCGTTGCTGTTGCTGATTTTCCTTATTCTCCAAGCCTAGAACTTATCAATTTGTTATTTGAATAAGGTACACTACTATGACCTGGAGCTGTATATGAGTGGTTGTTGAAGAAATAAAAATTATAACCTTGTTTTAGTTAAATCAGTTGTATATTTGTCTTTTTATTATGTAGTTTAAGTAGTTATATTTCTGTAATTTGATTAGGACTGGTTGTAATAAGTATTAGATTGGATCACTATACTTTAGACTTAGTAATAACGATAGTGATATGAACGCTAGGATAAATTGGGTAAAACGATCACACAAATCTAAGGTTAAAACTGATACAATCATAGTTAAATCACCTGAATCTGAAACTATTATAAATTGGACATGAAGTATAAATACTTGGACATTCTATAAATCCGGTTTTGAATCTGAATCAGTTAATGCTAAAAGTATAAGTAGCTTTTGAATTTCAAAATTGTATGTTGTTACCTAAGTTGATCTAGTTGTAAATTTGTTTTGTAATTCTGCAATCTGATAGTAATTTGAATTATCTTAGTTAAACTAGAATATTGTCTTCTATAATTGAGTAAAACAACAGAAACAATTAGTGTCGTGATAGTGATTTAAGTATCAGACTCTGTCAGTCGAATCATCATGTTAAAACTCTGGATCAATTAGTAAACGTTAAATCAGTAGTGATTAAGCACAAATTTATGTTGGTAGGAACTGTTAATTGCTGCATTTATCAGGTATTGTTAGAATGATAAGTATTTCTTGTTTAGTCTCGAATGTGAAGGATCTGGGCCCAGTTACAAA
This sequence comes from Nicotiana noctiflora, assembly GCA_032618575.1. Taxonomy (NCBI): domain Eukaryota; kingdom Viridiplantae; phylum Streptophyta; class Magnoliopsida; order Solanales; family Solanaceae; genus Nicotiana; species Nicotiana noctiflora. The sequence goes on from JASVEL010013607.1 coordinate 100,653, forward strand.
CTTAGGCCCTGATCAAGATAAAATGGCAATTAAGCCTATAAATAGAGAAAGAGATGGATACTGGGCCTTAGCGACCCAATTATATTTGGCTGCATACTCATGAGCCAGTCTAAAGTCTAGGCCCAGCAATAAAATATGGCGTGGACTCTTGTACACAATGCTGTAAAATTAAAACTCTGATAGTTACATTAGGATGAAAAACCCAAAAATAGAGAATGTAGTATACTTAAGATGAACCTTAATAAAAATGGAGATGAGCCTCACCAAACCATAAATGCTTAATTGTGGGGCCCTCCATAAATACCAATTGAAAGATATAGAAAACTCGGAGAGACCGTTTAACAAATTTTACGGTCTATCCAAAAGTTAACAAGACGTAGATACTTTAGGCACGATTTGTAACAATTATACATTCCTAATACGGGTGCACATTTATGTGACCTAAATCCAAATCTTGGCGAAATTGAAATATACCAAAGCCACAGGCGCACTGGTGCGGTGTGACTCGAAGTACATTTTTGCGACGTCTTAATTCTTCTAAAAATGATAAAGCAGAACACTAATAAGGCATAAAGGCGAAACATATGAAGAAATCAGATAAAAAACAAAGACAACAGTTGAGCGAGCGTACTAGAACCACGGAATCCGGGAGTGCCTAACACCTTCTCCCGGGTTAATAGAATTCCTTATCCGGATTTCTGATTCGTGGAATGTAACAGAGTCATAATTTTCTTGGTTCGGGATTAAACCGGTGACTTGGGACACCATTATTTTCTCAAGTGGTTACTCTGAATTTAATAAATAAATCTCGTGCCGACTGTCCTTTAAGTGGAAAAACTCCTTCCTTTTGGTTATTATATCCCTTTCTCATGGTGTAGTAAAACCAAAACAGGGCATTGTGCAAAATCATATATGAATGAGATTGTAAAAAGGAGGTGTGACAATGGGTACCAAAGTCTCAGAGGGAGGAGCTATGTAGGCAATTCAAGTGGCTTCGACAGGGAGATATGACTGTGACCTTGTATGAGTCGAGATTTTCTGAGTTATCCCTTCATGCCTCCTGGATAATTCCGACCGATAGAGAGAGGATCAAAAGGTTTGTAAATTGACTTAACTATCACCTTCATGTTCTGATGACTCGAGAGAGAGTTTTTGGTATTTCCTTTGAGGATGTAGTTGATATTGCTCGTGGTATGGAGATGGCTCGCCGTCAGGACCGAGAGGAGAGGGAGGCTAAGAGGCCTCGAGGTTCTGGTAGCTTTAGTGGTGCTCTATCTAGGGGTCAGTTCCAGCAAGGCATAGGTCGCTCATTCAGGCCTCCTCGGTTAGCTTGCTCTGAGTATCGTGGGTCGTCTTCCAGCCGACGTCATCAGGGTTATCAGTAGAGCAAGCCATTTCTTAGTGCTCTTCTAGCTTAGGGTTCATCATGAGCCCCATCGTTTCAGGGTTCCTCCAGACCGAGTGCATCAGCCAGCCACTCTGATGCGCAGGGTTCCCTTTCAGTCCCATTTTTCAGCACCTGGGAGCTGTTTTGAGTGCGGGGAGTTTGGGCACATGTGGAGACAGTGTCCTCGGCGTCGTGGTAGTCAGTCTTAGCATAGAGGTTAGCCCTCGTCTTTTAGACCATCTTCTTCAACACCCTCTCCCGCTAGCTAGGGGTGAGGGTCAGGTAGCTAGGGGCTGCCCTAGAGGGGGAGACGAATCGGGTGGTCAGGCTCGCTTCTATGCTCTTCAGGCTGGTCACATCTTGTTGCTTCGGATGTTGTTATCATAGGTATTATTTCAGTCTACCACTAGGATACCTCAGTATTATTTTATCCTGGTTTTACTTATTCCTATGTGTCTTCTTATTTTGCTCATAATTTGGGTATGACCCAGGGGTGTCTTGCATTACCTGTTCATCTATCCACCCCGGTGGGTGATACTATTATGGTACACCATGTATATTTATCGTGTTTAGTGACTATTGGGGGTATGGAGACCCGAGTCGACTTGTTCCTATTCAGCATGGTAGATTTTGATGTTATTCTGGGAATGGATTGGTTATCTCTGTGCCATGCTATTTTAGACTGTTATGCTAAGACAATCACATTGACCATTCCGAGTGTTCCGAGAATTGAGTGTCGTGGTATGACTAACTATGTATCTAGTAGGTTGATTTCATTCCTAAAGGCCCAACGGATGGTTGGGAAAGGATTTCTATCATATTTGGCATAGTCTTGGTCCTGTTTCCATTGTGACTTACTTCTCTGATGTGTTCCCAGCAGACCTGTCGGGCATGCCACAAGATAGGGACATTAATTTTGGTATTGATCTCGTGCCGGGCACTCAGCCTATCTCTATTTCTCCCTATCGTATGGCACTAGCAGATTTAAACTAATTGAACAAGCAGCTTCAGGAACTCCTAGATAAGGGGTTCATCCGTCCGAGTATGTCACCGTGGGGTGCAACGGTCTTATTTATGAAGTAGAAGGATGGAATAATGATAATGTGCATTGACTACATGTAACTGAACAAGGTGACGATGAAGAACAAGTATCCTCTACCCCGTATTGATTATTTGTTTGACCAGCTTCAGGGGGAAAAGTCATTCTCCAAGATTGATCTTCATTCAGGCTATCACCAACTGAAGATTAGGGATTCTAATATTATGAAGACGACTTTCAGGACGAGATATAGGCACTATGAGTTTCTTGTTATGTTTTTTGAGTTGACTAATGCCCCAGCAGCATTCATGCACTTGATGAACGGTGTATTTCTGTCGTATCTGGATTCATTTGTGATTGTGTTTATTGAATGATATCTTGGTGTACTCGCGTTGCTAGGAGGTGCATGCACAACACTTGAGGGTGGTATTAAAGAGGTTGAGGGAGAAGAAGCTTTATGCTAAATTCTCCAAGTGTGAGTTCTGGCTTGGTTCAGTGGCTTTACTGGGGCACATGGTACCCAGTGATGGTATTCAGGTTGATCCGAAGAATATAGAGGCGTCGCAGAGTAGGCCGAGATCGACCTCAGCCGCGGAGATTCACAGTTTGCTTGGGTTGTCAGGGTACTTTTGCCGTTTTGTTTAGGGATTTTCTTCTATTGCATCACCCTTGACCAAGTTGACTCAGAAGGGTTCACCATTTGTGTGGTCGGATGAGTGCGAGGAGAGCTTTCAGAAGCTCAAGACATCTTTGACCATGACTCTAGTGTTGGTTTTGCCATCAGCTTCAAATTTTTACACTGTGTATTGTGATACTTCAAGAGTGGGGATCAGATGTATGTCAATGTAGGAGGGTAGATTTATTGCATATGCTTCTTGTCCGTTGAAGCCCCATGAGAAGAATTACCCTGTACATAATTTGGAGGTTGCTGCTATAGTTCATGCTTTGAAGATTTGGAGGCATTACTTATATGGCATATCTTGTGAGGTGTATAGTGTAAAATTGCATCTTTCAGCATCTGTTCAAATAGAAAGATCTGAATTTGAGGCAGTGGGTGGCTTGAGTTACTCAAGGACTATGATATTACTATTTTGTATCACCCAGGGAAGGACAATGTGATAGCCGATGCTTTGAGTCGGAATGTGGTTAATATGGGTAGCTTGGTGTGCATTCCAGTTGGGGAGCGGCCATTTGCAGTTTATGTCCAGGATTTGGCCAAACGGATAGTGAGGATAGACATTTCGGAGCCTAGTCGGGTGTTGGCTTGCGTTATTTCTCGGTCTTCCTTGTATGACCGCATTAGAGAGCGCTAGTATGATGATCCACATTTGCTTGTCCTTAAGGACAGGGTTCAGCATGATGATGCCGGGGATGTGACTATTGATAGTGATGGCGTGTTGAGGATGCAGGGCCGAATTTGCGTGCCCAATGTGGATGGGCTCCGGGATTTTATATTGGAGGAGGCTCACAGCTCGCGGTATTCTATCCATCCAGGAGTCGCGAAGATGTATCAGTATTTGAGACAACACTATTGGTGGAGGAGTATGAAGAAGGATATTGTGGGTTATGTAGCTCGATGTCTCAATTGTCAGCAGGTCAAGTACGAGCATCAGAGACCGGGCGGTGTTCTTCAGCGTATGGTCATTCCTGAGTGGAAATGGGAGATGTTCACTATGGATTTTGTGAGTGGTCTCCCTCGAACTTTGAGGAAGTTTGATTCAGTTTGGGAGATTGTGGATCGACTGACCAAGTTCGCGCACTTCATTTCAGTATGTACTACCTATTCTTCGGAGCGGCTGGCAGGGATCTTTACCGAGAGATTGTCGGATAGCATGGGGTTCCAGTGTCTATTATCTCAGATATGGGTACTCAGTTCACTTCTAAGTTCTAGAGAGTATTTCAGCGGGAGTTGGGTATGTAGGTAGAGTTGAGCACAACATTCCATCCTCAAATGGACGGGCAGTCCAAGCACACTATTCAGATATTGGAGGATATGTTGCGTGCCTGTGTTATTGATTTTGGGGGTTCATAGGATGACTTTTTGCCACTTCATAATTTTCCTACAACAACAGCTATCAGTCGAACATTCAGATGGCTCCGTATAAGGCGTTGTATGGGAGGTGGTGTAGATCTCTTGTTGGATGGTTCGAGCCAAGCGATGCTAGATTATTAGGGACAGAGATGGTTCAAGATGCCTTAGAGAATGTGGAGTTGATTCAGGAGAGACTTCATACAGCACAGTCGCGTCAGAAGAGTTATGCGAATCGGAAGGTTCAGGATATGTCTTATATGGTAGATGAGAAGGTCTTGCAGAAGGTTTCTCCTATGATGGACGTTAAGCGGTTTGGAAAGAAAGGAAAGCTGAGTCCGAGGATCATTGGGCCTTTTGAGATACTTAGGAGGATTGGGGAGGTGGCTTATGACCTTGCTTTGTTACCCAACTTGTATAGCGTGCATCCAGTATTTCATGTATCTATGCTCTGGAAAGTATGTTGGGGACTCGTCTCATGTGTTGGACTTCAGCACGGTTTAGTTGGACGATGATTTGACATATGATGTAGAGCCAGTGGCTATTTTGGGTTGTCAAGTTTGAAAGTTGAGGTCGAAGGATGTAGCTTCAGTGAAGGTATAGTGGAGAGGTCGTCCCATGGAGGAGGCTACCTGGGAGACCGAGCGGGAGATGCGGAGCAGATATCTTCACTTGTTTGAGGCTCCAGGTATGTTTCTTGACCCGTTTGAAGACGAGTGTTTGTTTTAGTTGAGGAGGATGTGACAATCAAGCCCGTCCTCACGTGAGTTACCACCCCGTTTCCCCTATATTAGGTTTCTCTATGCTTCATTATCGGTATTTGAGGTGACAGAGTTGAATTGGATTGGTTTTAGATGGAAATGAGACTCTTAGTCTCTTTAAGGAAAACTTATTTTGGAAAAGTCAATCAGAAGTTGACTATTTAGTTAGAAGGCTCGGATGTGATTTTCGGTGATTTGGTAAGCTTCGGGGGATGATTTGTGACTTAGGAGTGCGATCGCAAGTTGTTTTGGAGGTCCGGTGTAGAATTAGGCTTGAATTGGCGAAGTTAGTATTTTGGCAAATTTTGGTTGGTAGGTGAGATTTTGATCCAGGGGTCGGAATGGAATTCCAAGAGTTGCAGTAGCTCCGTTAAGTGATTTTAGATGTGTGTGTAAAATTTCAGGTAATTCAGAGGTGTTTTTGTAGGGTTTTTGATCGAATGCGTATTTCGGTAGTTTTTAAGAAACTTAGGCTTGAATCCGATGCGATTTAATGGTTTTAGCGTTGTTTGATGTGTTTTGAGGATTGGAACAAGTTTGAGTGAGGTTTTGGGATGTGTTTGTGTTTTTGGTTGAGGTCCCGGGGACCTCGGGGTGATTTCGGGTGGCTAACGGAAGGAATTTGAAGTTGGAAATTGTAGGTTTTTGGTTGCAGCAGGTGTTTCCGCATCTGCGGGAAGGAGATCACAGATGTGGTTGCACGGAAGTGGAAGAGGCATCGCAGGTGCGAAAATGGGTGAGGTCCAGTAGTGTCCGCAGAAGCAGAAAGTCAACCGCAAAAGCAGAAAAATCACCGTAGAAGCGATTATGGGAATTTTATTGGGAATCCGCAAAAGAGAAATTTTGGCCGCAGAAGCAGAAGCGAGACCACAGAAGTGGAAATCGACCTTGGCAGAAAGGTTTAAAATATCATTTTTCATCCGCGAGGGTTATTCATTTTCCACCATTGTTGAGCGAGCTTGAGAGATTTTGATGGGGTTTTTTTAGAGAGTTTTGACTGAAAATAGATTTGAGGTAAGTCCTATGGCCTAGAAACATCATTTTATTGAAGAATCAACCTTTATTCTTAGGAACTTGCGAAACAATTTAAGAACTAGGGCTTGACTTTTGAAATAAAATTTTGGGATTTGAGGGGGAATTTGAGCTTTTATTTTGGTAAATTTGATATGTATAGACTCGTGGCAAGACGAGGAATCCGGTGTTGTAAATTTTATAATTTTTCGAGAAGTGTGTTCGGTGCTCGGGTTTTGCTAGTTTTGGTATTTTTGCAATTTTTTATTGTATTTTCGATTGGGTGATATTTCTTTGGCCTATTGTAATGTATTCTTTATGGTTTTGATTAGATTCGACGCGCGAGGAGGTCGATTTGAGGGAAAAAGGCATATCGAGCTAGACTTTTGGTCGGCTAGAGGTGAGTAATGACTTTAAATGATGTCCTGAGGGCTTGAGGACTCGGATTTGCACAACTTGGTGTTGTGTTGAGATGAGACACGTATTCAATGATGAGTGCGGGGTCATTTACTATTGGGGGCTGTGACTTGGTCCAGTCCGAATAATATTTTTACCGCGTATTAACTATGACTTGTTATTTTTCACTATGATTTGGGCTTGTTGCCATATTTGGGGCTTATTGCCGACTGTTTGAACTTGTTATAAACTATCATCACTATTCTCCCTCACTATTTAAAATGTTATTTGAACTCGGTCCATGTGATTTACATTGTTTCATGAACTCAGCTATAGTTTACTCAAACTTGGAGTTTTTAACTGATATTTGAACTATTATTTGAGCTAAGTATTATTGTTTTACTGATGTCCGGGGGTCTTTTGACTAATTTGGACTGATTGAGGCGAGGGCCATATGTGAGGGCATGATGAATAATGTGAGGAGGATTTCAGGCCTCGAGTGTTATTTGAGGAGGCTTTCAGGCCTCGTATTGATATTGTTCAGGCTTTCAGGCCTTGTTGATAGCACTTGGTCTGTAGAGGCCCCTCCGGAGTCTGCACACCCACAGTGAGCGCGGGTACCCATGTGATTGAGAGTGATCTTGGGGGCCTGATGTTGTACTATGTGATTGATACTAAGTCTCCGAGGGTTGGCACTAAGCTGAGAGTATGATATTGCGCCCAAGGGGCAGTTTTCTGAGCATTTCCTACTGATTGAATATAATTGTTTTAACTATTTTCAAAGAGGATTTCTTGTTATATTTCACTAGTTTTATTGTTTATCTAGTTTTTACTGCTTGAGGTAGCCTTACTTGTGCCTTTATGGGATCGTATGTTCTCAGTCGTTATTTATTTTAATTACTCACTAGGTTGGAGTACTCACATTACTTCCTACACTATGTGTGCAAATATAGGCATAGCTGAGTTCGTCCCTGAGCGCTAATTTCCTTCCGGACCAGGCGGACCCAGAGAGGCGAGGTATCTGTCGACGTCCACAACCTAGTTTCTTCCTTATTATCAGTATTTTATTTATCTTCAGACTATGTTCTTAGATGCAGACTTGTAGTATTTCATTTAAAGTCTGTAATAGCTCATGACTCTTGACTGTGACGACCCGACCCGACCCGTCGTCTCATGTATTACTGTTCCATTTTCCCCGTTTATTGGTTCTTCATGCTTCGTTATTAGTGTTTGGAGTGTTAGAATTTATTTGGTTTGGTTTTGGTAGAAAATAAGACACTTAGTCTCTTTAAGGAAGACTTGTCTTAGGAAAGTTAGCCGGAAGTTGACTAGTGAGTTAGAGGGATCGGATGTGATTTCCGATGATTCGGTTAGCTTTGGGAGGTGATTTGTGACTTAGAAGTGGGATCGGGATTGAATTTGTAGGTCCGGTGTAGAATTAGGCTTGAATTGGCGAAGTTTGAATTTTTTTTAAATTCTTGTTGATAGGTGAGATTTTGATCCGAGGGTCGGAATGGAATTTCAAGAGTTGTTGTAGCTTCGTCAGGTGATTTTGGATATGTGTGCAAAATTTCAGGTCATTCGGATGTCGTTTGGTTGGGTTTTTTATCGAAAGTGCAATTCGGATGTTTTTTAAGAACCTAGGCTTGAATCTGATGTAAATTATTGGTTGTAGCATTATTTGACGTGTTTCGAGGATTGGAACGAGTTTGTATAAGGTTATTGTATGTGTTTGTGCTTTTGGTGGAGGTCCCCGGGGCCTCGGGGTGAATACGGATGATTAATCGGAAGTTGGAAGGCTTAGTGTTGCAGCAGATCTTAAGGCTTCTGCTATTTTCGCATCTGCGAAAAAGTAACCGCTTAAGCGGTTCCACAGATGTGGTGAATGAGATCGTAAAAGCGGCCCTTGAGGTTTGGGCAGTTTTCGTAAAAGCGGAGGGTTTTCCGCAAAAGCAGTGACCGCAAACGCGTGAGTTACACCCCAGATGCGGTCTGGGCAGTTTTGAGTATAACTATAGAAGTGGTTGGAAACCGCAAAAACGGTGTCCGCGTAAGCGGTTGGATGGGCCACAGAAGCAGTCCCAGGTACTCTAAGTTGGACCGCATAAGTGGTCAAACTGCCGCCTAAGCGGGACCACAAGTGCGGTCATGTGACCGCAAAAGTGGAAATCGAACCAGTGATTTAGGTGAACAGTGTTCACGATTTGAGAAAAGAGAAGAAATATTTTGGACTGCGGACTTAGGCGATTGTTGGGCAATATTGAAGAGGATTCGAAGGAGATTCATCGGGTACGGATATCTGGACATGGATTATTTTATTATGGTGTAAAAATATGAATTAATCACTAAAAATTCAAAGAATTAAAGGGTAAAAATGGAGGTTAGGGCTTGAAGCCTATAGGAGTTCAAATTGACGATTTTAGGGGTCAAATGGACTCCGATTCTTGTGTATTTGGTGAGACTCGTGGTAAGACGATGATTTTGGTAATGTGAATTTCTGAATTTTTTGAGAAGCGGGCTCGGGGCTCGAGTTTTGCTAGTTTCGAGATTGTTGTTATATTTCGATTGTTTTCGAGTGGGTGTTGTCCCTTTTGCATATTATGATATATTTGTCCTGATTTTGGATAGATTTGACGCGCGTGGAGGCCGGTTTGAGGAGCAAAGGAATTGCGGGCTAGAGTTTTCACCTGTTCGAGGTGGGTAATACTTGTAAATGATGTCCTGAGGGTGTGAAATCCCATACTTGCACATCCTAGTGTTGTATTATGGTGACTTGCACGCCAGGTATGAGCGTGGGGTAGAGCACCGTTGGGGATTATGACTCGGTCCGCCCGGGTTGTTAGTTTTTACCGCACATTTATAAATGATTTATGGTTATCATTATGACTTGGGCTCATTGATTTGTGGTTATCATTGAACTCTTTATGAACTATCATCACTGTTTCCCTCACTATTTGAAATATTATTTGAACTCAATCCATGTGATTTACACTATTTCATGAACTCATTTATAGTTTTCTCAAACTTGGAGTTTTTAACTGATATTTGAACTATTGTTTGAGCTGAGTATTATTGTTTTTCTAATGCCTGAGGGGCTTTTGATTATTTTGGACTGATTGAGGTCGAGGGCCATATGTGAGGGCATGAAGAGAGATGTGAGGAGGCTTTCAGGCCTCAAGTGTTATGTGAGGAGGCTTTTAGGCCTCGAGTGTTATGTGAGGAGGCTTTCAGGCCTCGAGTGTTATGTGAGGAGGCTTTCAGGCCTCAAGTGTTATATGAGGAGGCGTTCAGGCCTCGAGTGTATTTTGAGCAGGCTTTCATGCCACGTGTTGATATTAATTGGTCATGTAAGAATGGCTGACCAGTCAGGTAACAATGACTGACCAAGATCGCTTGGGCTGTAGGAGCCCATCTGGAGTCTGTACACACCCGCAGTGAGCGCCGTTGACGTTAAATGTATCGGACTACATACCGTAGTGGGTACCGGAGTGTACCGTCATATGCATTGCATTGCATTCATGCATTGGTCTCTATTTATACTATGTGGCATGACATTTAGCACTCATATATATTATTTGCATGCATGTATTACTTGCCCTGTTGACCAGATACCCTGGTATAAATTGCTAAAGGAGTGTTGTGCCCGAGGGGCTGATTTGTGTGCGAATTGCACTACTTGATATCATATTCATATGCTTAAGTATTTGTCACGACCCAAACCTTGGTCGTGATGGAGCCCAACACATTGTTAGGCAAGCCAGACCATTTCACATTTCCATTCCAATTATTAAACTCAAAATTTCCAATTTAAGTATAAACTCTTGTTTTCATAATAATAAAAGTAGTGCGGAAAACCATAATAACAATAATAACAGCCAAAAGGATCTGGCGTCGCAAGTCTGAGCCTCTAGATACAACGGGATATCATCCTATACATATCAAGTCTAATGTAGGAGTAAAGGAAATAACAAGAGGAGTAATCGGGTCCTGCGGACGCCGGCAGCTACCTCGATAACTCCGAAACTAAACTGAGCAGCAGCAAGTGATCTCAACTAGCCTCTAGGATCCCTGTATCTGCACACAAGGTGCAGGGAGTCAAGGGAGTACTCCAACTCAGTGAGTAATAGAAATAAATAACAACTGAAAGAAAGAAATCCTGTAAGAATACTATGCAGTTCTATTAATAACAGTATGGGTAGGAGCATTTCTAAAAGGGGAAAATCCAGTACTAGTCTCCTACAGTCCAACAGTTTTCCAACACTGCTGCGGTGTGCAGCCCGATCTGATATAATATATATAGTGTTGTGACATGCAAGCCGATCCAATATAATATATATAACGCTATGGCGTGCAGACCAATCCAATATAAGAGTAAACTACGCTCACTGGGTATGTGTGCAGACTCCGGAGGGGATCCTTCGACCCAAGCACTATAATACTATGGCGTGCAGTCTGATCCATATATATATATCACTGCAGCGTCAAGCGCTATAATATTGCAGCGTGCAATCGATCCATATATATATATATATATATATATATATATATATATATATATATATATATATATATATATATATATATATATACACACACATATATGTGGCGTGCAGTCCGATCCAATACATGTATATGTATATACTGCTGCAGCGTGCAGCCCGATCCGGTATATATCAAATACCTCACTATGGGGTCCTTGACCCTATCAATCAATATAGACTTGGCCTCTCGGGCCCACTCAACTAAGACAGGGTATTCAACCCTAGTTATTTCTCATTTAGAGTGAAATTTGCTAATACTGATTCATATTATGTTTTACAGTTAAGGATATGAATGAGATTATATGTTCGACAGGTAAAGTGTGGTCAATTAGCTCAACAGTCTCCCCTAAGGGTTCTACAGATCGTCACAAGGCCCCAAACATGGCAAATAGCCCAAAATATAAGGATATAAGCTCAGTCTTAGTCAAAAAGTACAATATGCCATCAATCGGGATGGACCAAGTCCAAATCCCCAGCCACAATATCACCACGCTCATCACACGGCACGTGTTTCATCTCAACATAGCATCGTATAGTGCAAATACGGGGTTTCAAACCCTCAATATATCATTCATAACCATTACTTACCTCAAACCAGCCAAAATCCTAGCTCGTCTTGCACTTTCCTTGCAAACCGACCTCCTCGAGTATAGAATCTGACCAAAACCACAAGTAATAGGTTACATTAAGCTAATGGGACATAACCCAATTGAAAGAACTCGAAAAACACCCAAAAATACGAAGTTGGCAAAACCTGAGCCCCGGACCCACTTCTAGAAAAATTATGAAATTTATATTTTCGGAATCCTCGTCTCACCATGAGTCCGTACATATAAGTTCATCAAAATTGAAGTTCAAATGGGCTACCAAATCCCAAATTTACATAGCAAAAACCATGCCCTAATTTCTTTAATTTTATACCCAAATTCATAGATTTAATGGATGGTTCTTTGATTAAATGATGTATCTAGGCCACGAGACCTACCTCCAATCACTTCCCGTCGAAAACCCCTTCAAATTCTATCAACAAGCTCTCAAGGTAGTATAAAAATGGAGAAAAGAATGATGGGTTCGTGACTGAGATTTTCATTAAAAGCCTTATGTCCAGATAAATTCTCTTCTACGCGAACGCGATACCTCTCACGCGTTCACGGTGAAATTTTTTTCAACAGGTCATTTTTCCTCTACGCGAATGCGTACCACATGACACGATCGCGATGATTCAATTCTCATGCTACGCGATCGCGACACCTACGACCGCGAACGCGATGGTCCACAATATAATACTACGCGAACGCGTCACCTTGCCCGCGATCACGTTAAACAACATTCCTCTTAAATGAGAACGTGATGGCCAATTCTAATTCCTCTCCATATTACTCTATGTGTTCGCATCCTACCTCACGCGAACGCGTAGACAGAAATTCTTCTACAATAACTGTTGCAAATCTGCAGCTTCTAATAACCAAACTTGGTCCATTTGACCACCCGACTTCATCCCGAGGCCCCCGGGATCTCAACCAAAGACACCAACATACCCCGAAATGGCATACGAACTTTTTCCAATCATAAAAACACATACAACAACACAAGGATCATCAAATTACCACCGATTCAAGCTTAAATTTTCTTTAAACTTCCGAAACTCACATTCGATCAAAACCCGACCAAACGATGTCCGAATGACCTAAAATTTTAAAGACATATCTAAAAATACCTAAAAAAGCTACTGAAACTCTCAAAATTCCATTCCGACCCTCGGATCAAAATCTCACCTATCAACTGGAATCCGCCAAAATTCAAACTTCGCCAATTCAAGCCAAATTCTACACCGGACCTCAAAATTCAATTACGATTGCTCTCCTAAGTCATAATTCATTCCTCGAAGCTAACCGAATCACCAAAATTTGCATCCGAGCCCTCTAACTACATTGTCAACTTCAGTTGACTTTTCTAAAACAAGCTTCCTTCTAAGAGGCTATGTACCTCAATTTCAACTAAAACCAACTCGATTATACCCAATCAACTCTAATACTGATATTGAAACATGAAGCAACACAATAAGGGTAAAGCAGGGTAGTAACACACATGACGATGGGCCGGGTCGTCACACTGTTAATAAGGAAAGAAAGAGATGTTTTTCAAAAAAGGTTTTAAACTGAGCCCGATATTTTCTAAGGATTTTCATGGAAATTATTGTTTCTGAAAAGGGTGGTTATGTGCTTTATAGCATGATATAGTGATCTTACGTGATTTCATTCCTCTCAGCATTATTTACTCTTATTACCACTGAGTTGGAAGTACTCACTTTACTCCCTGCACCTTGTTGCAGTTACAGGTATTGTTCACCCGGTAGTGGGTTATTAGCTAGACCGAAGGCCTTATTCTGGTAGTTGATCAAGGTGACCGCCAGCGTTCGCGGCACCGCACTCCATCTTTGAATTTTGGTTTTTATCTTGTATATACATACATTGTAGGCCCAATAGTAGTGTCCCTACTCATTAGATGCTTGTGACTTGTGATACCCCGGTTAGGTTGTAGTGGGATGGAATTAATGGTTTTAAATGCCAATAAGTTGTATTTTCTATTCATTTATGTTTAATAGTTGTTAAATTGGGGATTTGGGGTTGTTGGCTAACCTTGTCTTCACGAGAGGCGCCATCACGATCGGGTATGGAATTTAGGTCGTGACAAGTTGGTATCAGAGCCTAGGTTACTAGGTCTCACGAGTCATGAGCAGGTTTACTAGAGTCTCGCGGATCGGTACAGAGACGTCTGTATTTGTGAGCACGTGATTTTTGCCCTATATGAGAATTACTCCAAAAAAAATTCAAAAAAATAAAATAAAATAATTCTTATTTGTTTACAATTGTTGTGGATTTCGTGTTATTTTTCGCATATTGTTTACATTATATATATATATATATATATATATATATATATATATATATATATATATATATATATATATATATATATATATATATATATATATATATATATATATATATATATATATATATATATATATATATATCGCATTCGCATTTTAGATTTAATTCTACAATTAGGAGTAATTAATTTTATCTTACAAAATAAAAATCACAAAAATAGGCATCTTTTGTATTTTAGCCTTTAATGTCCAAATTGTGTGATTGTATTTTAATTACCATTTAAATTTAGGTGATAATTATTATTATAAGTTAATTAGTATTTTAAGATAATTTTAGTTTTTATAAATTAATATTAGTATTTTGGGCTTTTTTAATTAGGAAGTTGAATAATGGAGAAGAACAAAACAGAAAAATTTGGATTGGGCCATCTTGCAAATTAAGTTACAAGCCCAATCCTAAGCACCCTTACCCAACCCAAACCCCTTGGCCTAAAAAAGAAAATTTCAGATTTTTTTTAGCCAAAAAATTAATCATAATCACATAACATAAAGTAGTGGGCGCAAGGAAATTAAGGAAGAAAACAAGGAGAGCAAAACATGGATTAGTGGGTTTTCTTTAAATTAAAAAATATTTTTTTTTTAATAAAAAAAATCTAAAAATTTTCTAAATTCTTGTCTATAAATAAAAGAGAAGATTTATGAAAAAAAGGTGGAAAACAGAGAGGAAAAAATAGGAAGAGAAGAAAAATAAGGAAAAAAGAGAGTAGTATACACAAGGTATACACTCTGGATACAGAAGTATACACGGACAAAAATTTAATTTTTGAGAGTTTCTTTTGCGAATTGAAAAGAGCTCAAAGCTAGAAAGACAAAACTAAGAAAAAATCTAAAATATATTTTTCTTTTCTATTTTTTACTGGTTTTTATTTTTCTCCGTATTGCTGGGATTTTCGGGATTTAGGTATTGAAGCTACTGTTGGTTGTTACTATTGTTGTTGCTGTATTTTCACCACCCTATTGATTTGACATCTTCCCATTCCTTTCAATACCAGTACACATTCTAAAAACCATGTGTTGATGTAAGCTCGAATTGGAAGTTGAAATTTTGAAATGAAATAGAAAAGCAAGTTGTTGATTAATATTTGTTGTTATTTTCCATTTTATTAGTTTTGTCAAATTGTGGTTAGCTTTATAATTTGAAGAATAAATTTGTCATTCAGTCGGCTTGTGAGGGAACACCTTTTGTACTAATATAGAGTAGCCTTTTGAGCATGTAATTATTTAGGACTTTTTCTTTTCTTTTAGAGACAAACTAAATAGAAAAAATGTAGTCACCTTAGGATTATCTTTTATTTTAAAATAAAAATGTTACGAGCCTAGCTAAATAGAAGAAATAAAATTGCAGGGCCCCTCAATAATAATGTTCACTTTTTCTTAAAAATAACCAAACGCGATAAATGATTTAAAATTGTATTATAGTATTGAACATGTTTTAAAATCAGATATTTAGCCGTTACAATAATTTAAGCGACCGTGCTAGAACCACGGGATCCGAGGGTGCCTAACACCTTCCCTCTCGGGTCAACAGAATTCCTTACTTAGAATTTCTGGTTCGCAGACTTCATTTGGAAAGTCAAAAATTTCCTCGATTTGGGATTTAAATAAATCGGTGACTTGAGACACCATAATTTATTCCAAGTGGCGACTCTAAAATAAATAAATAATCTCATTTCGAATATTGTCACTTAAATTGGAAAAACTCCCTTATGCATTATCCTTCGGGGTAAGCGCGCCAAAAGGAGGTGTGGCAGTATTTATCCTTGAGAGGCTACAGAACCTTTAGAAAAAACTTCACATTCTTGGAATTCTTATCATGCGTACTTGATTTAGCTTGAGATATAACGCTTGAAATCCCTTCCACACGTCTGTATGCGCACGTGAGCGCTCAGTATTCTCCTTGCGATTCTCCGATTGAGAGGCGAGAGGTAATCTTTGTGAGTATATTGGGCTAATCTGGAGGACTTGAGGCTGGAGATTTGCCTATGGCTTGAGCACCGAGGTGCTGATTGTGTGAGCAAATGTTTTGAACTTATATGTTCAGTATTGTCCCTATTATTTGGAATGACGACTAGATATCCATGCGATGAGTATGTTAGTACTGCAAGATGTATCCACGTGATCTTCATAGTGACGAAGGAGTCTATTGGATAATAGATGAACTTTTAAGTGTTCATTTCCTATTGTGAGATATCTGTTATGTAGCCTTGAATTATGGGAGCATGAAGAATATATTTGTATCTTCTAGTTGGAAAGTAAAGTGCAATACATGTGGCTGTATGAGTTCAAACTTAGGAAGACTAAATTGGTTGTGTTATGTGTATGATGGTGGAGGGTGTGTCGAAAATACTAAATTGAGGCGAAGCATGTGGTTATCTCCTGCGGAGTGTTCTTGAGTGGTATGATCCTTACGTGTCCATTAGAAGATCCCATGTGTAATTGAAAGGTACGTGTTGTAATTTAAAATTTTGGGTCGCTTAAGAGAGTGGACTTAGCAGATGTGGGGATGAATGCGAGGTTTGTAGAGGATTTCAGTACCAGATGATCTGTATTCACAAACTTGTAAATAATTTGAGTTTGATCTCACTGTGGCAGTGTGGCATCATTAGAGTAAAAGTGTTATAATTTGTTAAGAGTTCCTTAATACATGGCTTCGATCCACGTTGGGGAGGTTGCTGTTGGTCAGCTGATTGCATGGTTATGTGCTATGTTGGTTCCGTTTTGAGGTTTGATGGCTGATCAGTTCTAGTTATAGAAATTGAGCCGAGGATGGCATGTGTGAAGGAAAATTTCTACAAAGGTTATATGGTGCTTTCGCAAAATGTGAGAAAATACTAGGATGTTTTGAGCTATTGTTGATAAAGAATGCTCAATATATAGAGAAGAAAGACGGTTGTTTGTATCTGTATGAAATCATTTTCTGCGGTGTCAGAGTACTAATAAGGCACGAGTGGTTCCGTTCTTTTAAGGTAGGTGAATTACAGTTGAATAAGAGTGAATGACTCTCGAGAATGGTTTTACTATGTTTAAGATTTTGCATGTGACAATCAAGTGTTTTAAGTTTGTGCATGATGTTAGAGACTCTGTTTTCATTAGAAGAGATCAAGACTTGTGGAATATTATGTTAATTATGGAATAATATGTATCCGTATTCGGAAGGTAATGGTAACGAATTCAGATTCACAGGAAGTTCCTCAAAGTAAAGCATTCTGGAATGTGATATTTCTTGGAAAACATTTGAGAGGGTATTCAGTGGCATATGGGTCTTAGACAGTGTGGTCTTATGTGTGAGTCTCGTGTTGTAACCTGAGTTAAGGTATTGTGCTGCTACACCAATGGACAATATCAAATTAATGATGAATTATAAAGGAAATTGGATAAATGGAATAGCTTGATAATAAACTGAGTCGGTATGATAAGGATACGATTAATTCTTTATATGTGTTCGAGGTAATGAGCTTACATGTATTATGCAGCAAAGCTCTTGAGTGCTGGCAGTTTGCTTAGCTCGATTTGGGTAGAAGGATTCAGTCCTGGCAGTTAGCTTGTGCAATGGAATTGGGAGAGAGTTTTTGATGTGTTTTACCATGGTTTGAAGATGAGTATATTTCCTATGGGTATGCGAAGCATGGAGTGTATAATGATTTTTCTTCTATATGGGATCATGAAAGTTCTTGACTAATTGAGTGTGTCGATGTCTGCGGCGCAAAAGAGAGATAGAAGTCCTCATGTTATCCTAGTATGGTATGGTCTATGTGTTATGATATGGAGAATCGAGATTTACGTGTTCAAGGTTTTGGTTCAGTTCATAATGGGAAGTCATTAAATTATTGAGCAACACGGATAGTTGCAGGTGAATAAAAAATCGATCTTCAGATGATTAAAGAGATGGTATTTCTATTCTAGTGGTTTGATAGGGGTATATGTTCACTAAAAAAGGCAAGGTGATGTAAACGGATGATACTCCAGTAGCATTGTTACATTTTCTCTTTGGATCGACTATTGACAATTGATTTGTTGATGGCGCAGGGAAATTTTTTGGATATCTTTCGTGGTATGAATGGATACTTGTGGTATGAATGGATACTTGATGTGTGTTATATATTCGTATGTTGGAGTGTGGAAACAGGCATAATGATTCATGTGTTATATATGTTGGAGACTAGAAGTTCTCGTGATCCGACTGTGCAGTGGTTTTAGATCGTGTTATCGACATCGTCTAGTGGTTATTGGAAATTGGATGTCCAAGTGGACCTTTCTTTGCTTGGTATGTCAAATTTGGGTTATGATATTAGATTGCAGATGGGTTGTCCCAATGTTAGGTTGTTTAGACTAATGTGTTATGAGCTATGTCGGAAAATGCCATCGATTGCGTGGCAAGGTACATTGGATTATATTCTAGCAAGGTAGTTTGTATTTCAAAGACTAGCGGACGACTGGAGGGTATTGCTTTAATAATTGGGCCTTCGTGGAGGATGTCAGTGTAGAGGTCTCTACCATTGATTCAGTTCCAATATTGAGGGACTTTTTCGGATGCATTTCTTATGGCCGGGCATGAGACTATACATGTTTATTGTAATGAGCAAATTTGGCTCTATGTGCAGCTCTTCTTGTGAGATATATGTGTGGGTCGGGTGGCATGCCGCCACGGGTATGTTATCTAGATTGGGTTGCACGCCGCAATAGTGCTATGTAGAGAATATTTTTCTATATGTTACTTTGTATGCCTTGCTTCCTGTTTTCTAATGAAAGTCCGTATTGGGTGTTGCTCGGCAAATAGCGCATCGGTCGTGTCCTTTCAGGATTGAATAGTGTATAATACTTGCTTCACCGTGGGTGTGATGGATTGCTTGGTTCCAGACATCAATCTGTGCGTGGCTGTCTATTTTGAGCATGGTGACTTGAGGTGATCCCTGTGTAACAGCGTTTGGATGGGATCGCGTGTTGTGGCAAGGCCACGTGAACTTATGACCTTACAAAGAGGATTCAGGTACTTTATTTCTATGATGTGAGATGGGATCTCAGTTTCGTGTTGTAATGGTACTGTTGATCTTGAGGTACAACTCTTTCATTTGAGTCATTGTCATGATTTGAGTATATTCAGACTGCTTCTCATTGGTGCGTGTATTACACAAGTTATCGCTTAGTCCTGTATCGAGGTGTCATATCACCAGAGGAGTGGTTGGAGTCGAAGTGATCATTGGAATCATTAATGAGTACGAACAGATTTAATTTCAGTTTGTTAGAAAGGTAATATCGAGGTTTGGCTCGGAAATCTATTGTAGTATCAGTCAAGAGTGAAATGGATTCATGAATAGTTGATCTGAGAGATGGGTTCAGTATATCGCGTGTTTTATTTGCCATTGGCAGTATATGAAAGTGTTGGAATAAAACTTTAGCTAATAAAAAAAGGTTTTTCTATTGGTAATTGGCTATTGTGGTCCATTGTTGTGAATAGAGGCCATCTCTTGAGTGTTTGGGTTGGGTAGTATATCATATAGTCTCACTTGGACTGGCAAGTATGGGTTATTACAGTTGGTTCGGGTTTATTCTAAATACAGACGTAAGGTTCTGATCCGGTGTATGATTTCGGGAAGTGCAATATGGTTTATGGTTTAGATGGACTCTGAAATTCCAGCTATATTGTATTATCAGACCTATGTGAGATATGGTGATGTGGGATCACCCCGAGTATATGCTTGGTAAGGTCATTCAACTATTAGGTTGCTTCTAGTACAACTCTATGTACGCTCGAGGACGAGCGTTTGTTTAAGTTGGGGAGGATGTGACGACCCAACCTATCGTCTCATGTATTACTGCTCTATTTTTCCCATTTATTGCTTCTTCATGTTTCGTTATCAGTGTTTCGTGTGTTAGAATTTATTTGGGTTGGTTTTGGTAGAAAATGAGATACTTAGTCTCTTTAAGGAAGGCTTGTTTTGAAAAAGTCAATCAGAAGTTGAATTGTGAGTTAAAGGGCTCGGATGTGATTTTCGACAATTCGGTTAGCTTCGGGAGGTGATTTATGACTTAGGAGTGCGATCGGAATTAAATTTGGAGGTCCGATGAAGAATTAGGCTTGAATTGACGAAGTTTGAATTTTGGCAAATTTCTGTTGATAGGTGAGATTTTGATCCGAGGGTCGGAATAGAATTCCGAGAGTTGCTGTAGCTTAGTTAGGTTATTTTTGGATATGTGTGCAAAATTTCAGGTCCCTCGGATGTCGTTTGGTTGGGTTTTTGATCGAAAGTGCATTTCGGAAGTTTTTGAAGAACCTAGGCTTGAATGAGATGTAAATTATTGGTTGTAGCATTATTTGACGTGTTTCGAGGATTGGAACGAGTTTGTATAAGGTTGTTGGATGTGTTGGTGCTTTTGGTAGAGGTCCCCGAGGCCTCGGGGTGAATTCGGATGATTAATCGGTAGTTGGAAGGCTTAGTGTTGTAGCAGATCTTGAGGCTTTTGCTATTTCCGCATCTGCGAAAAAGGAGTCGCTTAAGCGGTTCTGCAGATGCAGTGAATGACATCACAAAAGAGGCCATTGAGGTATGGGTACTTTACGCAAAAGCAAAGGGTTATCCACAAAAACGGTGACCGCAAATGCGTGAGTTATACTGTAGAAGCGGCCTGGGCAGTTTTGAGTATAACCGCAGAAGCGGTTAGAAACCGCAAAAGCGGTGTCCGCGTAAGTGGTTGGATGGGTCACAGAAGCAGTCCTATGTACTTTAAGTTGGACCGCATAAACGGTCAAATTGCCACCTAAGCGGGACTGCAAGTGCGGCCAGGTGACCGCAGAAGTGGAAATCGAACAAGTGATTTAGGTGAACAGTGTTCACGATTTGAGAAAAGAGAAGAAACATTTTGGACTACAGACTTAGGCGATTGTTGGGTGACTTTGAAGAGGATTCGAAGGAGATTCATCAGGTATGGATATTTGGACTCGGATTATTTTATTATGGTGTAAAAATATGAATTAATCACTGAAAATTCAAGGAATTAAAGGGTGAAATTGAAGGTTAGGGCATGGAGCCTAAAAGAGTTCGAATTGCCGATTTGAGGGGACAAATGGACTCCGATTCTTGTGTATTTGGTATGTACGGACTCGTGATGAGACGAGGATTCCAGAAATGTTAATTTTGTAATTTTGTGAGAAGTTCCCGGGGCTCGGGTTTTGCTAGTTTCGAGATTTGTGTTATATTTCGATTGTTTTAGATTGGGTGTTAGCATATTATGATATATTTGTCCTGATTTTGGATAGATTTGATGCGCGTGGAGGCCGTTTTGAGGAGAAAACGCGTTGCGGGCTAGAGTTTTTGCCAGTTCAAGGTGGGTAATACTTGTAAATGATGTCCTAAGGGTTTGAACCCCGGACTTACACATCATAGTATTGTATTGTGGTGACTTGTACGTCGTATATGAGCGTGGGGTAGAGCACTATTGGGGATTGTGACTCGGTCCGCTCTCATTGTTGGTTTTTATCGCATATTTATAAATGATTTGTTGTTATCATTATTACTAGGGCTCATTACCATACTTGGGGCTTACTGCCGATTATTTTGAACTCTTTATGAACTATCATTACTGTTTTCCTCACTATTTGAAATATTATTTGAACTCAGTCCATGTGATTTATACTGCTTCATGAACTCGGCTATATTTTTCTCAAACTTGGAGTTTTTAACTGATATTTGAACTATTTTTTGAGTTGAGTATTATTGTTTTACTGATGCTCGGGGGCTTTTGACTATTTTGAACTGAGGCATGAAGAGAGATGTGAGGAGGCTTTCAGGCCTCGAGTGTTATGTGAGGAGGCTTTCAGGCCTTCGAGTGTTATATGAGGATGCTTTCAGGTCTTGAGTGTTATGTGAAGAGGCTTTCAGGCCTCGAGTGTATTGTGAGAAGGCTTCCAGGCCTCGTGTTGATATTAATTGGTCAGGTAACAATGGCTGACTGGTCAGGTAATAATGACTGACCAAGATATTGAGCTTGGGATGTAGGAGCCCCTCCGGAGTATATACACATCCCTAGCGAGTGTCGTCGACGTTAAACGGATCGGACTGCATGTCGCAGTGGGTACCGGAGTGTACCGTCATATGCATTGCATTGCATTCTTGCATTGGTCTCTATTTGTACTACGTGGCATGACATTTAGAACTCATATATATTATTGGCATGCATATATTACTTGCCTTGTTGACCAGATACCCTGGTATAAATCGCTAAAGGAGTGTTGTGCCTGAGGGGCTAATTTATATGCGAATTGCACTACTTGATATCGTATTCATATTCTTAATTGTTAATAAGGAAAGAAAGAGATGTTTTTCAAAAGAGGTTTTAAACTGAGCCCGATATTTCATAAGGATTTTCATGGAAATTACTGTTTCTAAAAAGGGTGATTCTGTGCTTTATAGCATGATGTAATGCTCTTACATGATTTCTTTCCCCTCAGTATTATTTACTCTTATTACCACTGAGTTGGAAGTACTCACTTTACTCCCTGCACCTTGCGTGCAGTTGCATGTATTGTTCATCCGGTAGCGGGTTATTAGTAGGATCGAAAGCCTTATTGTGGTAGTTGAGCAAGGTGACCACCAACGTTCGCGGCACCGCACTCCATCTTTGAATTCCTCTTAGATGCTTGTGATATCCCGGTCGGGTTGTAATGGCATGAAATTAATGGTATGCCAATAAGTTATATTTTCTATTCATTTATGTTTAATAGTTGTTAAAGAGGGGATTTGGGGTTGTTGGGTGGCCTTGTCTTCACGAGAGGCGCCATCACGATCGGGTATGGAATTTGGATCGTGACAGTGACACCCCGATTGCGGGCTAAATTTGGGATGATATTCTTGTTATCACAATTATTCCGCATTATTGGTTGCTTTATTCCTGTTTTAAGCTTATCTATGTTAATAACTGTTAATAATTTGAGGAGTTAATTTTTTGTTCGCTGGCCTTATCTTCACGAGAGGCGCCATCACGACCAGGTGGGTTTGGGTCGTGACATCTTCTTTTATTCTAGAGGTTTAAAATCTGCTATCGACGAGACGACATTAAGGTTATTCTTGAACAAAGACACGGAGTTTTGGGCTGAGCAATTTGAAGAGTCTGTTACCTTTTTTCCCCATTGTATTTCAATGTATATCGTTGTATTCTATGTATTTCATTATCTTTTTTCATTGTATTTCAATGTATCTCGTTGTATTCCATATATACCATTGTGCTCACGGTCTCGCTATATTTCATGAATGTATTCATATATTTTTTTTAATTAATATAATTTATGTATTCAGATTTATAATTGAGTTTGTTGAGTAATATTAGGAGTCTATTTGTGTTAATTGATAAACTTTCCGTTTAAAAACAGTTGAATAGACCACGATTTACGTTATTTACTTTACTGTATTCACAAATATATATATAGTGAATACAATCGAATACAATAATTGCCTAGATGTACTCTATGTTTCACGCCGAGTTTTGCTACTGTATTCATGAATACAGTAGCTTGAATACATCGAAAAAACTCTAGCAAAACTTAAACATAGCTATAGAAAGTAATATAGTAAATGATAGCTACAACTAGCTAATAACCACTAAACAATAGTGATTTGTGAAAATTTCTCTAATTCAAAACCATAGTATTAGGGGTGTTCATGGACTAGGTTAGTTCAATTTTTATCAAAACCAAACCAAACCAACTATATCGGTTTGGATTGGTTCGGTTTTGTCGGGTTTTTCGGGTTTTTTGTTACCTACATATTATTTCAATCTTACTTTGTTAAATATTTGATATGTATACATCTATTTAGTAAAAATATAAAAAGTTGACAAACATATTATCAATTAAAATATTCTTATGCGAGAATTCCACTAGTTAACACATAATATTTTTTTTTAGTTGTCTGATAATATTTTTTCATTCATATACACATTCAGGTTAAACATAAAAATCAATAATTTTTTACTAATTAAACATAAAAATTAATATGCTACCTAAATATTAATAACCACTTCACATTTGAAAAAGATATAAGAATTTTATACATCTTAACATATGATATGATATGTAAGAACAAAGAGATAGATGTATTTTAGTAACACTTGATAAGAAACTGATCATACAACCCATTATTTAAGGTCAATAAATATGGAGCACTTCATATTCTATTCAAATTTATATCTCGAAAGAGAATCCCAAATATTTCTAGACGATATTTTTTAAAGGAAATTTTATATAAAATCTTAAATAATATATATAAAAATTTATATATTTATATATCGGGTTGGTTCGAATTTTTTTATTCAATACCAAACCAAATCAAACCAAATCGAATCGGATTTTTTAATCGGTTTAATTTAACTTTTTGATTTGGTACAATTTTTCAGTTCGATGCGCACACCTACATAATATTATGAAACAACGTTACTTGTCAAAAATGAAACCGAAAGACAAAAAAGGACAAAAGCAGAAACGAAATGTTCCAATGTGAAGAGACTGGGTCAAAGTTTAAATCGGTAAAACATGTCATGAATCATGATTTACCCAACAGCTTGCATTGGCCAAAAAGGTTTGGATCTTGATGGACAGAGAGGCCATAACTTTGGGGTACGGTGGAATACCATATATTAAGATTGAGAGTGTGTTTGGTACGAAGGAAAACATATGTTTTCCAATTTTCCCATGTTTGGTTGGCTTAAATGTTTTGGAAAATATTTTCCTTATCAATTCATTTTCCTCCAATTGGAGAAAAATGTTTTCCTTATCAAAAGAAGGGAAAATATTTTCCAAAGCTCCTTCTCAACCATTCTCACCCTCACCAACCCACCCCACCCCCTTTCCAAAAAACAGTTTTTTTTAGAAAAATTTCAGTTTTTCCGTTACCATCCACCCTACTACCCCTCCACCCCACCCCGCAAAAAAATTTCTTTTACCTTAATTTTTTTTTCTATAATTTTAAATTTCTGTTTTCTTATTTTTTTGCACCACCCACCCCCACTCCCTACCCCCTCACCCCCACCCCCACCCTCCCCCCACACCCCCCCACAAAAAAAATTACTTTAATTTATTTTTTGTAATTTAAAATTTTATTTTTTTTCGATTTACTGCCCCCCCCTCCCCCGCCCCAGCCCACCCCCCTCCCCCCCTCCCCCCCGAAAAAGTTCTAAAATATATTTTTCAGTTTTTAATTTTATTAGTTATCATTTAAAGACTCAATATTTTACAAGTTCCAAAATTATGAGTTCGGAAGTTTACGGGTTTAGAAATTATAAATTTACCGATTCGGAAATACGCGATTTTTGCGTTAAAAAGTAAAGCATCACATTAGTTCCTTTAGATTGTGTCAATTTTTGAGAGTTCAGGAAGGGGAGGGGTGGGGGAGGGGTAGGAAAGTTGCAAAAAAAAATATTTTTCTAAAAAAGCTATTTTTTACTCTCTAACCAAACATAGAAAATATTTTCCGGAAAATGTTTTCCACTTACCAACCAAACAAGAGAAAATAAGTGATAAAATCACTCATTTTCCATGAAAACATTTTCATGGAAAACATTTTCCATGGAAAACATTTTCCTTCATACCAAACACACCCTGAGATTAAATTAATATGACGATATAAATTTATTTCGGGATAAAATAAGATATTCAGACTTAAGTCTGGGACTAAATTTATACCATATTTGATTGACAGTATAATTTTATTCTGAGATAAATTTAGTACCATATTTTATTTCATCTTCTCCCACCATATCTCGTATACCAAACAACTCCTTGGTATCTATCTTAAGTTTGGGGAGATTGTAAGGTACTAGAGTCTAGCGTTACACATTTTCTTAATAATGAAGAAATTTCAGACGTTTAGTACGATTTTGACACTTGATGAATAATGAGTCTAGCACTTTGTAATCTTTATTTAAACTAGTCTTAGTGTACGCGTGTTGCGCGTGTACTCTATCTCTATAAATATAAAATATTTAACAATTAGATAAATATATATTACTTGAACTATAAAATAGAGGTAACAAAAAATTGTAAGTTCTTGATAAATGATGGTTGTTAATTATATTTAGCTAACTCAATAAAAGAAAAAAAAATTATTCGATAGAAGTTTTAGTCATCTCAGTCAATATATTCGACATAAATTTTATTTTAATTTTATTATTTTTCATTACTTTAATTCACAAATTTCATGCATCTTTCTTAGTTTCAATAATACTATTTAACTTTGAAGATAGGAATTTTCTAAAAAAAATCTAATGCTATATATTCTTATATTTATTTTAAAAGACACGAACAAGGTCACCTAACTTACAGAAGACGCCCTCTTTTTTATTTCGCAAGTAAAATGCGTGTTATTGTATTCTCTTTAATCAATAAGAAATACTATAGGAATTGTTTCTAATGAATTACCATAGAATAACTCATTACTGGAAAAATAGAATCCAACTATTGTTTTAATACAACTAAGGAGTTAAAATATGGAATTCATGTTAAAATTAAAATTAGAATTCATTCTTTCAACAATTTCTTACGAATGTAATGTTTTAGTATCTGTGTGTCTTTAATCAGATTGAAACTTTTTAAAAGTAAGTCCGATTTGATTTTAAAAGAAATTTTATATTTTCATGTTTTTATGAGAAAAAATTACAAAAAGAATTTTCGTGTATATTTCCTTAAATTTTTGTCATTTTTTATTTTGTTATATTTATATTTTAATTCCATAAAACGTGCTCATAAAAGTCCAAATAATAGAAACCAAAACTGAATTTCATAATTTCTTTGTAGAAACGTATGTGTACGTTGTATAAAACATAATTTTTTAAATTTGAAAAAAATTACTTATACGCTATATATAATTATATTATATAGAGAGTTTAAACAAAAAAAGAATTTATATAGGTAACATACAATTAAATTAAAATCCTAAAATTTAGAACATCTTACCTATCTCAAATAAGGAATGATTTAATAATCAAAATTTTAGTCAATTTTAAAGTTCTAAATTTTAGGAAACAAATTAAATGACTGTTTTATCTAATGCGAAATTTATTTTTAAAGGGTAAAAAGGCGAACAACATTTCTCTAAGGGGATTCTTGCTTTTAATATAGTATAGAATACGTGCGTTGCGCGTGAACTCTGTTTCAATGATAAAAAATTCTACAAGTAACACAAATATTAATAAACCATGTGATTGAGTTATAAATAAAAGATTTATCAAGTACAAGTTCATAAAAGCAATATCTGAAGACTTGGAAAATTTACGCTCAAATATTTAGCTAACATATTCAGTCTCAATGTAAATTTATTCAAATTCACAAACAAAAATAAAAGCAATTTTTTTGAGATTTCACCATGATTTAAAAGTTATACTCGTTCTAAAAATGAGTTTATTGCCGTTATACTAAATTTTGACTTCTAAATATGAGTTTAGAATCATAATAATTTAAAGGAACTAAAGCACAAAGCGAGAGCATCTTAATAAAAACTATTATGCTTGTATGATATTTCGAGACAAGAGCAACCTCCATGGTAAGCAACCTCCACTTCCAACTCAGAGGTTGTGAGTTCGTCTCCCCAGGAGCAAGGTGAGATGTTCTTGGAGAGAAGGATGCCGGGGGTTTATTTGGAAATAACCTCTCTACCCCAGGTTAGGGGTAAGGTCCCTAGACTCCACTAAGTGGGATTATACTGGGTTGTTATTGTTGTTGTTGTTATATGATATTTCGAATTATAAAAAATAATACAAAAATTATAGTTCAATAGTCTTTAATCTCAAGAATATAAAGTTTCGTATCGTCTCTGGTCAATTATCAATTTTTTTTTATCTCTCGTCCTCAGTAAAAATACAACAATTGTCTCGGCAGCTAACAATGATTTTGTTGATGTAACTAATGTCCAAGTTAAATACAACTCTTCATAGTTGCAGTTAAAGTATCCAGCAAATTAAAAGAATATGTAAACACAACTTTATTTAGGGAAAAAGTATAGTAGGACGCAATAATATAAGAGATATTAGGAGCCGTTCAAATTAGGAAAGATTTACTAATTTATTTAACTGATTTTAAAATTCTAAATATTTGAAATTAATGAATTTAATTGATTTTGAAAAATCCTAAATTTCTAATCAATCTAAACTTTGTGAATTTTTCTTTCTCCAAATCACAACTTGAAAACTCTTATAACATTTGTATATAGAATCGAAAAAGATAAAAATTTAAACAAATAATATATGCATATTTGCAATTAAATAAGAAGAGAGATTCAAATAAATACGAGGCAGTATGCTTACTATAGGCAGAGCGATTCAGATCCACACTAAATTCACAAGTAAAATTAAATAACAACCACATGAAGAATAAATTAACGTAAAAAGAAAAAAGAAAAAAAAAGTGAAAGAAAGAAATGCTTAAGCCTCAAACTGAAATATGCAAATAGTCAAAAATATGTTGTAGGCTTTACACAAGGACAGCCGCAAGGTTTTCTTTGTGGATGAGCCTAAGAACAAATAAAAATACCGAATAAACCTAAATCATGATTTTCCTGTGTTATGTAGTATTATTTTTCTTTAACAAATATGGTAATTACATAGTCAAATAAGAAAAACATTAATACATAATATTTACGTTGATTTGGAAGTACTAAATATTAGAAAATAATTAAGACTATTCCTAAATATTAGTGAAATTATGACTAAAATAAGGAATGATTTAATAAGCAAATTTTTATTTGATTTTATATTCCTAAATATTAGGAGGGTATTTAAATTACAATTTTTTCTAATGTGAACTCTATTTTTAAAGGGTAAAAAAGGCAAACGATATTTCGTTAAGGGACTTCGTGCTTTTAATATAGTATAGATAGATAGATATAGATAGATAGATATATATACCTGATTTTATTTACTTAGAATTACACATTTATAGGTCAAATTTGTCTATTGAAGTAGCGGAAAGTAGATTTTCTTAAACGGAAAAGGGCCTAAAATACCTCTCAACTATCAGATTTGGTCTAAAAATACCCCTCATCCACCTATCGGGCCAAATATACCCTCTGTTAATATTTTTGGCTCACAAATGCCATTTGAGTTAACGGAAGGACACGTGTCATCCTCTTATTGGCTCATTCTAAATATTTCATAATTAATTAAAAAGACCCATTATTCATACCTCAAAAAATAAACAATTTTTTTCTAAAATACTTACAAAAGTTTATTAACAAAATCTGTTTTTTTTTGTGTAAAAACTGGAAAAAAAATCTTTTTTAGTAAAAAACTAGATTTTTTTATTTTTTTAAAAAAAACTGTTTTAAACTTTTTTTTTAAACTGGATTTTTTTTGTAAAAACAGATTTTTAGAAAACTGGATATTTTTGTAAAATCTGTTTTTTTAGAAAACTGGATTTTTTAAAACTTTTTTTTAAAACTGTTTTAAACTTTTTAGAGAACTAGATTTAAAAAAATTAAAACTGTTTTACCGTAAATGTGATACATGAAACTTTTATGGTAAAATTGTTTCACCATTATAAAAACTGGAAAAATAAAAAACTAGATTTATGGTAAAACAGTTTTACCATAAAAGTTTCATGTATCACATTTATGGTAAAACAGTTTTAATTTTTTTAAATCTAGTTCTCTAAAAAGTTTAAAACAGTTTTAAAAAAAAGTTTTAAAAAATCCAGTTTTCTAAAAAAACAGATTTTACAAAAATATCCAGTTTTCTAAAAATCTGTTTTTACAAAAAAAATCCAGTTTAAAAAAAAAGTTTAAAACAGAATTTTTTTAAAAAAAATAAAAAATCTAGTTTTTTACTAAAAAAAAGATTTTTTTCCAGATTTTACACAAAAAAAAATCAGATTTTGTTAATAAACTTTTGTAAGTATTTTAGAAAAAATTTGTTTATTTTTTGAGGTATGAATAATGGGTCTTTTTAATTAATTATGAAATATTTAGAATGAGCCAATAAGAGGATGACACGTGTCTTTCCGTTAACTCAAAGGGCATTTGTGAGCCAAAAACATTAACAGAAGGGTATATTTGGCCCGATAGGTGGACGGGGGGCATTTTTAGACCAAATCTGATAGTTGAGGGGTAGTTTAGGCCCTTTTCCGTTTCTTAAATTGACGAGTCTTAATGAATCAAATTAGTAAACATATCGTGATCCGAGTATGAAGTGAAATATATTATATATTAACTAATAATTCATCTCACAACTTGAATCTAATTGAAATAGAATGAATACATTTCTCTGTCAAAATAAAAATTGATGGATACTGATACAAAGGGGAAAAAATTTTATTGATGAGCATGATGTCATGTAGCGTTTACTTTGACTTGACTATGAATGAAATAAGTTCAACAAATACTGGACGTGACAGTCTTCATTTCTTGATTAACATTTAACAAAAGTACAGAATATCAGCAATATTCGAAAATTCTCGTTGAATTCAATAAGATTTTCTATTTCCACGTCGACTTTACTTTCTTCTAATTTATACAAACAATATTGGTACTAAATAATTTAAAATTAACATGACATTTGTTAGTTTTTTAATATGAGAAGAAAAGAAGATACACGAACCTAGACGAATTTGTCAAATGAAATCGTGTCTCCTATATTATTAGCCACTAAGGTTAGAAAATAAATGACGATAGAGACATCTCTAACAATATAATTAGCCTCGATAATTTATGCAAGGAATGACGACCTTTATAAGATGATAATTTTTTTATCCTAAATACAGCAGAATAAGCTATACGTCAAAGTAATTAAGTTTCAGATCGTTTACCTTTAAAATGGATAATAATTAAATTATACATGATTTAAAGAATATGTGATATAATTTAACATGAATAATATAAAAATAGTAAATAATTGAATTAAAAAAAAAAAGATAAAACGATCAAATCAAATGCAATGAAGGATTAAATCTACGGAAAAGGGCCTAAAATACCCCTCAACTATCAGATTTGGTCTAAAAATGCCCCATCCACCTTTCGGGCCAAATATACCCTTATGTTAATGTTTTTGGCTCAAAACTGCCTTTGAGTTAACGGAAGGACACGTGTCATCCTCTTATTGGCGCATTCTAAATATTTCATAATTAATTAAAAAGACACATTATTCATACCTGAAAAATAAATAATTTTTTTCTAAAATACTTACAAAGTTTATTAACAAAATCTGTTTTTTTTTGTTTTTGTAAAAACCGGAAAAAATCTTATTTTAGTAAAAAACTACGTAGATTTTAGATTTTTTTTAAAAAACTGTTTTAATTTTTTTTTTAAAACTGGATTTTTTCATGTATCACGTTTATCGTAATAAAGTTTTAAATTTTTTTTTAAAAAAATCCAGTTCTCTAAAAAGTTTAAAACAATTTTAAAAAAAAAGTTTTAAAAAATCCAGTTTTCTAAAAAAACAGATTTTACAAAAAATATCCAGTTTTCTAAAAATCTGTTTTTACAAAAAAAATCCAGTTTTAAAAAAAAGTTTAAAAAAATTTTTAAAAAAAAAGAAAACTAGTTTTTTACTAAAAAAAAGGTTTTTTTTCCAGTTTTTACAAAAACAAAAAAAAACAGATTTTGTTAATAAACTTTTGTAAGTATTTTAGAAAAATTTTATTTATTTTTCAGGTATGAATAATGTGTCTTTTTAATTAATTATGAAATATTTAGAATGCGCCAATAATAGGATGACACGTGTCCTTCCGTTAACTCAAAGGGCATCTGTGAGCCAAAAACATTAACAGGAAGGGCATATTTGACCCGATAGGTGGATGGGGGGCATTTTTAGACCAAATCTAATAGTTGAGGGGCATTTTAGGCCCTTTTCCGTTAAATCTAACTTTTGAAAGAGATGTTGTTTAGGATTTTATTCGCGCGCTTGATTTCTAGATAGTTTCTTTTGTTTTACTTAAATATAAATTAAAAAGAATGACGTCCTTTGTCCAATGGTATTTTTGATAATAAATACAGCACAAAAACTATTCCTCAAGGATTAAGTCTCAGATATCTCTGTATATATTGAAAAATATTCTAGAATTGCTTATAACCATATATAATAGACGTTAAATATCTCCACTGGGCATTACTCACACTACTTATCACCGCCAAACTTCATAACTAGATTAATGAATGTTAGAAGTGTATGGAGAGGTTCTGAGTTCGAATCTTATTGTTAAAGAAATTTTATATGCTTGGCTCATAAAAAATAAAAATAAATAAAAACCAAACCCACACGTAAGGACATATTAAAAATATAGCTTAAACTTTTATATGAGTTATTCCAAAAACCAGCGAGAGGTTCCCCACTCTTCTTCGATCCGTCTTAGGACGGAGTGGAAGCCTCGACCCGAACGGAAGTGCGATGTGTCTGGAAACTCAATCACACACTTCAACAACTAAAAAAATAAAAACTCCAAAGATATCTACTATTCAACGTGGCCGTGAAAGAAACAAATTCAAGTGAGACATTAAAAATATTAAAATGGTTGCCATTGTAATTTTTTATAACAACAGGGACGATTAAATCCACCACTTGAACTAATACAAGTCAAAGTGAGTAGACAAAGTTAGGTTGTTTTTAGCTTGCAAGATTACTCTTCTCAGTATAGTATGACTGCATGATCAATAATAAATTAGTCCAATAATATAGTAACTAGCTAATTATAAAAAGAAAAAGGATCCAACGGGAAAATGAAGTTTCCTTGGCCATTAAGATTATGTAATTTAAGGTTGTTTGCTTCAAAAATTACCGTATACTTTTATGAATACAAAACAATACACATAGATTATGAGTCAATCATAACAAGTCGTAATAATTCAAGAACCAAGTAGAGAAAACGAATAATTAGACATATCTTCCATTGAGATGGGAAATGTTGACAACTTTTACTGATGATAATGGTGTGGTCTGTCTCTCCATGAAGAGATTGAG
Organism: Nicotiana noctiflora; assembly: GCA_032618575.1. Classification (NCBI taxonomy): domain Eukaryota; kingdom Viridiplantae; phylum Streptophyta; class Magnoliopsida; order Solanales; family Solanaceae; genus Nicotiana; species Nicotiana noctiflora. The sequence goes on from JASVEL010013607.1 coordinate 133,697, forward strand.
AGCCTTACAATCATGTTGTCTTCCTTTGTAAGACTATATTTCTCTTACTCGTCGTCCCCTCTCTCTCTTTTTCTCTCTTTGTTTTTAGAGTCCCCAATGGGGAAGAAGAAGAGATCCTTTATCAGGCTTCATTTCTTGGTATTTATAGTTATGAGCTGCATGAGCTGGCATTTGCTGGCTGGGACCACATTAAGGGATTATCTTCGAGATAGCGGATGGGTCGTAGCCTTATTAATCATCTAAGGCGGGTGTTAACTGTCATTAATTATGAGCGGTCCTGCCACTTATTAATCTTGAATTAGCCGGAAAAAGTGATTAACTTCGTTGATTATTATAGGATCGAATTTCGACCTATACAGTTAGTCCCTCCGCTTATCGAGGTCGTCCCGCACTCGAGCTTGATGAGCAGATTTTGTCGAGAACGATATAAAAGACTTTGGATAAGTAATGGATGACCGTCGCTCTGGTCGAGGCCGTGCTTTTCATGGCGATGGTCCGAATTTCATAGAGTTTTTCAACATCACTTGTTCATATAATCAAGTCGTTGGGTATCCCCTCATCATGAGGACGCATGATGTCATTAGTATGATTCGGGCAAGGTCAAGCCTCGATTACGTTCTGATCCTTGGGTTCGCTTTGGTGTGTAACTGTCCTCGGCGACGGGAGATAGGCCGTACGCAACATGCATGAGTACGGTGTAAGCAGTGTGTTTAGAATTTTGAGGACGTATGGTACATTCTGCCCGTATTGCCAGGACTCTATGTTCGCTCCGGTTAGCGAGATGATGACTGAGGTCGAGTGGGCACTTCGTGGTACTTGTCATGATAGCACATATCTTGGTAGAATCAAACCATTTTGACAGTTGGATATGCAGTTAATGATGTCCATTGGTTTTTCCAAAACCATTTATTCTGCCTATAAAGGTGAATTGAGGTATCCGTTTTTCGTTACTTCATTGTTCATCTGAATGCTTCTGAAGCTTTTTCCTTTTGCAAATTCTTTTTTTCCTTTTCTTGATTGCGATAAAATTTATCTTTCTTACCGAATTTGGTCCTTCCTTCTTCGAACCAAGTGATGGCAAGCAATTCTTCTCGTGAATCTCTTCCAGTTAATTTGTCGGTTAATCCCCCAGTGATCGAAGGGCCATCTCCGGCAATGGGAGGTGCGGAGCAGGCAGAGATCGGAGAAGTTCCATCACTGGATGACGTATTCCCCATGCCCAGAGGTCCCACGAGAAATTTCACCGCCAATGGAGGGGGAGGACCCTGTGGATGAAGCCCCGTTGATGGGGAATGTTGGTATGGCCGGATTAAGGGAACAGGGGGTCATACCTACCCACGCTGATATAGTCCTTGCCCGGAGCGAGGAAAGGGTCCACACCGATCACGCGGGATACTGCATCTTTTATGTGTACCCCTACAAGCTAGGATTCAGGGTTCCACTTCCCACTTTGGTGGTGGACTTCTATCAGTATTACAGGGTTTGCCCGGGCTAGCTCACCTCCTCTCTATATAAGCTGTTGGCGATGTTCTTGAAGTACGGGGAACTAGTCGGCAGGGTGGTCATGTTGCAGCACGTACTCGCCATGTATGCTTCTCAACGAGTGCGGGGCACCATGCTTCGGGCGTGCCCTCGTGGGTCGAGAGGGTTGACTACTGCGCTAGACGATAAAGTCGAGCCCAACCTTTCGAGCATTTCTTTTACATCAGAACTGGGCATTTAGTGGCATCCCCTTCAGGGTTCCCGGAGGCTTGGAACCATGCACGTGAGTCACCTTTATTGAGATAATCAGTTTCGTTCCTTTCTTCTCCTTTTGTTTTGTTTATGTGAATGCTTCCTTTTTGTTGCCTCTGTAGCTGAGAAGTCGCCATCGACCTTGTTATTTGAGATGCATGGGTGGCTCAAAGCCATGCTCCCTCACACCAAAGGGATTCGCACGTGGGCGTCTTTCTGGGAGAGACATGGCCGTGGGCAAGTCGTAGGTGAGAAACTCGTCCCTTACTTTGCTTGGTTCATGGTTTTAGGCTTTCTCTTACTAACTTTGTTTTTGTGCTACAGGGAGGGTGAGTCGTGGCAAGGCCCCTCAGCTGGCCTTCCGACGGTTGGGTGCGATTGCTAGATTTTATTACGGTGCTAGCGCCATGTCATGCACCGAGGGCGGCATCGGTCGAGTCTTCTGCGGCTCCTTCCCCCCACAGCCCATATTTCGGGATGAGGGTCCGTCGAGGACCGTTCGCCCTCGGGATGAGTCATCCTCATGCGAAGAGGAGGATAGGCCCTTGATCAGGCGTAGGGTTGCATTTACTCAGGTTACCCTCGCAGTGGCTACGCTTGTTCCTCCTGTGGTAACTAATGTTGATTCCTCCCTTCGGTGGCAGGGGAGGGTACGGCTGCAGCGCCTACCCTTAAGGATGGATCAAGGGCGGATGTCGCCCAGGTTAGCTTGGTCCGTGAAGGGACTATCACTTTGGCGGCTCAGTTGTCGACCCCTATGGTTGAGATAGAGGGGATTTTCTGGCGGTCGTTGAGGTTGGTAGGCTGAGTACCTCGTCGGCAGATGCGGCGGGAGGAGGAGGAGGAGGAGGAGGAGAAACTGCGGGAGAAGGATCTGGGTCCGAATTAGACTTGGACCCTAAGGACGTCCGCATGTTCCGAGATGGCTTCACGAATGATATTGTCCACTCAGAGGGGAGGTCGCCCCTCATTAAGGTTCCCATATATTCAAATTTACTGTTACAAGGCTCGAGTGTAGTGTCGCAGTTTGGGCAACTATGCTCGGCGATAGAGAACGAGTCGCTAAGGGAAGTCACGGATATCGGGCTGATGAAAAAAGTGGCCGTGATGAGCATGAGGGTAAGTATTCGAAGATAAAGGTTTATTCGTTTTCTTTTTACCTTGTTTTTATTTTCTGCTTCAACCGCAGTCTTTGTTTTGTAGGCTTACTTGCTGGAGGTAGAGAGCATCCGCCGAGCTAATGTTCACTTGGCGGTATTTTTGCGAGTGTGCATCGCCGCTATCGGGATAGGTGCAGGGAGATGTGTGTGCGCTTGAGGAACAACCCCCGTAGCCGAGCTCTAGTTGAGGAATTAGCAAGGAGGGAGCTTCAGGCACAACAAGCGCTTGGCCGAGTGAGAACCCTGGAAGAGCAGCTGCGCCGAAAGGACGAGGAACTTGAGGCCGGTAGAAGGGCCTCAGTTGAGTGCGAGCACCTGTGTCTGACCAAGGTGACAGAAGCCTCATCGGAGTGGAGTGCGAAGGTGGCCGCACTGGAAGGGGTTATTGCAGCCTTGAAGCATCAGCTAGTTGATGCCTCCGCAAGAGCTAAGGAGTTGCAGGGGGCCATCCATGCCGGTGAGTCCCAATTGTCGCTGATTAGGGCCGCTGCTTCCTTCAGGGAGGCGGGCCTCAAAGAGCGGATAGGTATCCTTGAGTAGGATGATTAGGATGCGATGGGGCAGATTGCAATCCTAGAGGATCTTTGAGAGCAGTTCGCTTTCTCTGGTCAAGCCCGCGAAATTTGGGATTATGCTGAGGCCCAGCGGGATGTGCACAAGAATCTGTAGGAGGCCGGTATTATGATCGAAGTAGCTTTTGAGGGGCCACGTCAAAGGGCTCGGGAGGCCCGTATGGAATGTAGTTTTGATGCAGCGACACCAGGGTCGATATGGTACCGGTGGGAGCGCTGAGGGCGAAGGCGGGAGCGCGGAGGGTGCAGGCGGTAACGCGAATGGCGCCGAATAGAGAGTAGTTTGTTCCTTTTTTTTATCTCTTTTTATCATTTAGCGTTTGTTGTTTTTTTTTCATTGACTAGTTTTCGGCCAGGTATAAGCGGGAATAACCCGTTATTGTTTTATGAATAAAAAGGATTTTGCCTTTTGTTATTTACCTTGTATTCATTTTGCCCGCGTTTGAGGGATCAACTTGCTTTTAATAATTGACTTGGTAGGTGTGTTAACCTTCAGAAGTTGGCGACTTTTCTTCTTGACTTGGTATGACTGAGTCGAGCCTCCCGTTCGAGGGTGGTAGTGTTTAGCCTGAGTCCCATTTCGGGCATGGTCAGACTACTGGCTGTAATAATAGAAATAAGGTCGTGTAGTCCGACCAAGGCAAAATTATACGTGTTTCTGATTTTAGCTCGATTCGGGCATACTTACTTGGATAGCGAGGGTACTTAGACCGTGCCTTGACTTGATTAAGTTTTCCATGAGTTTATCGGTAAAGGGGTTCCATCTGTGTTTTGTTCGACTGTGGTTGAATTCGTTGGCAAAGACGCGTGGACTGAGTCCAATTTCACATGTTGAACTTTCTCGATTGTTGGAGGCGAGGGAGCATAGCCCGAGTCTTGGTTCAACCGTAGTTGAATCTGTTGGCGAAGACGCATGGCCTGAGTCCCAGTTCAACTGTCATTGAACTTTATCAATTATTTGAAGGCGAGGGCGCTTAGCCCGAGTCTTGGTTCAACCATAGTTGAATTTGTTGGTGAAGGCGCATGGCCTAAGTCCCAGTTCAACTGTTGTTGAACTTTATAAATTATTTGAAGCCGAGGGTGCATAGCCCGAGTCTTGGTTCAACCGTAGCTAAATTTGTTGGTGAAGGTGCATGGCCCGAGTCACTTTATCAATTATTTGTAGGCGAGGGTGCGTAGCCTGAATCTTGGTTCAACCGCAGTTGAATTTGTTGGCGAAGGCACATGGCCTGAGTCCCAGTTCACTGTTGTTGAACTTTATCAATTATTTGAAGGCGAGGGCGCATAGCTCGAGTCTTAGTTCAATTGTAGTTGAATTTGTTGGTAAGGTGCATGGCCTGGGTCCCAGTTCAACTATTGTTGAACTGTATAAATTATTTGAAGCCGAGGGCGCATAGCCCGTGCCTTGGTTCAACCGTAGTTGAATTTGTTGGCGAAGGCGCATGGCCTGAGTCCCAGTTCAACTGTCGTTCAACTTTATCAATTATTTGAAGGCGAGGGCGCATAGCCCGAGTCTTGGTTCAACCGTAGTTGAATTTGTTGGCGAAGGCGCATGGCCTTAGTCCCAGTTCAACTATTGTTGAACTTTATAAATTATTTGAAGCCGAGGGCGCATAGCCCGAGTCGTGGTTCAATCGTAGTTGAATTTGTTGGCGAAGGTGCATGTCCTGAGTCCTAGTTCAACTGTCGTTGAACTTTATAAATTATTTGAAGGCGAGGGCGCGTAACCTGAGTCTTAGTTCAACCATATTTGAATTTGTTGGCGAAGGCGCATGGCCTAAGTCCCAGTTTAACTGTCATTGAACTTTATCAATTATTTGAAGGTGAGGGCGCATAGCCCGAGTCTTTGTTCAACTGTAGTTGATATTGTTGCGAAGGCGCATGGCCTGGGTCCCTGTTCAATTGTCGTTGAACTTTATCAATTATTTTAAGGCAAGGTCTCCTAGCCCGAGTCTTGGTTCAACCGTAATTGAATTTGTTGGCAAAAGCGCATGGCCTGAGTCCTAGTTCAACTGTCGGTGAACTTTATCAATTATTTGAAGGCGAGGGTGCATAGCTCGAGTGTTGGTTCAACCGTAGTTGAATATGTTTGCGACGGAGCATGGCCTGAGTCCCAGTTCAACCGTCGTTGAAATTTATCAACTATTTGAAGGAGAGGGCGGCTTGCCTGAGTTTTGGTTCAACCGTAGTTGAATTTGTTGGCGAATGCCCATGGCATGAGTCCCAGTTCAACTGTCGTTGAACTTTATCAATTATTTGAAGGCGAGGGCGCATAGCCCAAGTCTTTGTTCAACCATAGTTGAATATGTTGGCGAAGGCGCATGGCCAACTGTTGTTGAGCTTTTTCAATTATTTGAAGGCGAGGGTGCCTAGCTCGAGTCTTGGTTCAACCGCAGTTGAATTTGTTGGCAAAGGCGCATGGCCTGAATCTCAGTTCAACTGTTGTTGAAATTTATAAATTATATGAAGCCGAGGGCGCATAGCCCGAGTCGTGGAGTTGGGGTGTTGAGTGGTGAAACTCAATCGTGGTTTAAGAGTTTGAGCGGTTTATGTGTGGTTTCCCGATCATGTGGGTTGCTTTGTGGTGGCTCTTGGCTCGTGGCCCGCATCGCGAGTGTGGGGGATGCTTCGTAGGGGTCCTCCCAGGAGTGGGGGAAATTTCCTCTTCCCTTTCGCACTATCGGAGATCTGAGAGGAAGAGCAGGCTTGCTCGAGCTGGGTCGTTATTTTTCTTTTTAGCGTCCCCTTTTCTTTTTATTCTAGGAAGAACTACGCGATTTTTCTAGGAAATCCCCACAGACTGCACCAAATTTTTTGCTTCAAAAATTACCGTATACTTTTATGAATACAAAATAATACACATAGATTATGGCCCAATCATAGCAAGTAGCAATAATTCAAGAACCAAGTAGAGAAAAGGAATAATTAAACATATCTCCCATTGAGGTGGAAAATGTTGACAACTTTTATTGATGATAATGGTGTGGTATGTCTCTCCATGAAGAGATTCAGAGTCTTACAATCATGTTGTTTTCCTTTGTGAGACTATATTTCTCTTACCCGTCATCCCCTCTCTCTCTTTTTCTCTCTCTGTTTTTAGAGTACCCATGGGGAAGAAGAAGAGACCCTTTATCAGGCTTCCTTTCTTGATATTTATAGTTATGAGCTGTATGAGCTGGCATTTGGTGGCTGGGACCACATTAAGGGGTTATCTTCGAGATAACAGATGGGTCGTAGCCTTATTAATCATCTTAGGCATGCGTTAAGTGTCATTAATTATGAGCGGTCGTGCTACTTATTAATCTTGAATTAGCCGGAAAAAGTGATTAACTTCGTTAATTATTATAGGGTCGGATTCCAACCCATACAAAGGTAAAGAGCATAAACAAGCTAGGATTTTTTGAATCTTCAATCGATTTAATCAGATTACTTAACACAATAATATTTCTCTTATAGTATTAAATTATTTGATTTAGTGCAGTAACCAAATAAAAATAATAGTGTGTTTCGCCAAACTTTAAAAATCAGCTTTTTTTGAAAAATACTTTAAAAATAATTGGTGAGAAACTATTTGTATTTGGTTAATTAATTTAAAAAATATTTTTGAGCAGTATTTAGTGTTTGACCAAATTTTTAGAAAGTGATTTTAAGGTTATTTTTATCAAAAGTGCTTCTCGGAAAAGTAATTTTGGGGAGAATTAATTTTTTTCTACTTCCCACGAGCTGATTTTGCTTCTATTTAAAAATACTTTATTTGTCAAGACCCAAAATCCACTAAGGGTCGTGATGGCGCCGGACACCATTATCAAGCAAGCCAACACTGAATAACTAGGAATTTCTCATTTTAGATATTCCTGAATTCACTTCTTTTACACATTTAAAACAATAAAGAATAAATTTCACTGAATAATAATAAAATATTGACTACTCCCATAGACATCGCAGAACGCGATGCCACAAGTACATGAGCAATTACTAAGGAATCGAATAAAGAACAATAATTGTACGGCATATAAATTGGACATAAAGTAAATACAATACGTTGAAAGAGACTATACTAGTTGCGGATCGCCTCGAGAAATGTAGATCACCTAGTCACTGTATCATCCATGCTGCTACGCCAGTAGACCACTAGAAATACATGTGCTTGTGCAATAAAAATGCACAGCAAGTGTAGCATGGGTACGTAAATAACTTTTACCCAGTAAGTATCCCGTCTAATCTTGAAGAAGTAGAGACGAGAGGTCGACTTCGACACTTATTAGTGGTCTAATAATGATACGTCCATAATGTAATAAATCGAGGATTTTTATAACATGATTGTAATTCAATTGAATCAAGCAAGTAAACAATTCTTTCTTTTATAGAAAATTCCCCAATTCCCTTCTCATCATTTATACATTTATTCTCAAGTCAGGGAGAGCAAATATCAACATCTATAAATCCCAAGGTAAGCAATACAAGCATGTGCAAATCATGCGAAGGAAGTACAGTACGATCCAACAATATTCAAACTGCGCACTGCCAGAGGGTCGAATGACGCGAATCATAGATGCATCTATTACCCCGCTCGCGAATCATACATACGACACGGTCAAATATAAATAAACATTCGCCCTGATCTCGAATCATACATGTGACACAGGTACAAATAGAAACACATATTCAAATAGTAAATCAAAACATTCATCAAGAAAACAATTATTCAAGAAGGTGTAATCTCCCCTTTTAAACAATTATTCAAGAAGGTGTAATCTCCCTTTTTACAAGTCATGAAAATGATGTTTAACTCTTCTAGAAAATTATTTGCCGCTTCGATATGATTTAAGCAATTTAAACTATCAATAAAGTAGCATTTGTTACTAGTAAACATGTTTTTGGGTCCTAGACTGCGCGGACATAGGCATAATAGTGGCTACGCACGGACTCTCATCACCTCGTGCGTACATAGCCCCACAATTAGCAGCACATATTTAATTAATTCACCTAAGGGGACAATTCCCTCTTACAAGGTTAGAAAAGAGACTCACCTCGCTCCGAAGCCTATATCCCAATTTACGAACGCGCCCAAACCTCAAAATTGGAACCAAACGATCCAAAACTACTCAAATGGGGTAAGAACTAATCAATACATGCTCAAAAGTTCATTATTAAATCAATTTCCCAACCCTAATTGCAAGGTTCCTAAAATTCATCTCGGGCCCACGTGCCCAGATTCTGGATATTTTTGAAGAAAGTTGTTACCATAACCTAAGGATCAAGAATATATGATTTTTACTCCATTTCTTAATAAATTTCGTGGTTAAATCTTGTTTTTATCAAACTCTAGGGTTTTCATCTAAATCCCTTGATTTTTTCTAATTTTCACATGTTAATCTACCTATATTCTATTATTTAACTCATGTTGTATAGAAATTACTTACCTCAAAGTTCTAGGTGAAAACCCTCTTCCAAAATCTTCAAAAATCGCCTAAGAGGATGAAGAAAATGAGCTAAATGGTCTAAGTCTCGAAATTAATAGCTGGACAACCCTCTGATGTTGCATTTGCGACAGGAAGATCGTAAATGCGACCCCCGACTGAACTGGCCTAATTCACAAATGCGATAAGGGTTTCGCAATGCGAACCCTTCAGGCCTCTTAAAAGCGACCCAATTATCGCAAATGTGAATGATCCCCCCAGCTGCCCAGGTTCGCAAATGCAAATAGAACCTCGCAAATGCGATGACCGCATTTGCAACCAATGCATAACAATTATGATCATACCAGTACCAACAATCTTATTTCTTAGAAAATCACTTCGAAGCTATCCCGAATCTCACCCAAGCCCCCGAGGCTCCAAACCAAATACTCGCACAAGTCTAAAAACATAACACGGACTTGTTTGAAGCCTCAAATCGCATCAAACAACACTAAAATCATGAATCACTATCCAATTCAAGCTTAATGAACTTTAAGATTTCAAACTTCTATTTTCAGTGTTTAAACCTATCAAATCACATCCGATTGACCTCAAATTTTGCACACAAGTCATATTCGATATTATGCACTTACTCAAACTTCCGAAATCAAAATCCAGCCCCGATATCATAAAGTTCACTCTCGGTCAAACTTCCCAAAAACCTTCAAATTTCTATCTTTAGCCAAATGATCACGGACCTCCGAATTCTTCTGATCGCGCTTGCAACACCAGAATTACAATACGGAGTTATTATAAGACTCGAAATCCTAAATGGAAATTGATAAATTTGAAATACACTTTAACCCAAACTTATGAAATTCCTCCAAAATGCTAGCTTCCACAATAGGTGCCGAAATGTTCCCGGGCCTTTCACAACCTGATCTGGACACACGTCCAAATTTGAAATTATCATACAAACCTAATGGAACCTTATAATCCCGATTGTGAGGTTGTTAACTCAAAAATCCAATATTAATTAGTTTTTTCAACTTAAAGCTTCCGAAATGAGAATTCTATTTTCAAATCTACTCCAAACTTCCTGAAATACAATTTCGACTGTGCGCACAAATCATAATACCTAAAATGAAGCTAATCATGGCCTCAAACTGCTAAACGATGCGCTAGAGCTCAAAATGACCAGTCGGGTTGTTACATTCTCTCCAACTTAAACATACGTTCGTCCTCGAATGTGCTAATAATAGCGCTAGAGTTGTCTGAAATCACAGTTAAACACCTTGTGCACCTACTAGTGCTACCACAACTCAGTTGAGCACATTAGCTCGAGCAAATTTGAAGGTATTCTCTTTTATTCAAGCAAATAAACTTAGGATCCAATTCCAACATTCGAAATTCTCTACCAGGCCTGTTTCCAATATATGAATATCGTGTCAATCACTATACGAGGTGCCAGAACATGACTACATACCTTTGTTGAATTCTCATCACTATGCACCACATCATTCACATGACCATAATAATATTCTCTGATCATAATAACCGCTATTCCCCGAATCTGATGCTCATAATGCACCTCATGATATACATAAGGATTACAAATTCTTACAATATTTGCTACGACGAAGGAGACACATAGATATGCATAACCAACTGCCAAGTCAACAAATCATTGAGACTACACTCCTGACAAGAACATTACCTTATTCTGAACCCAAATAATTATTTTTGCTCTTTAATATACTTCATACAATCGTATTACACTACTCCTAGATCCAATAACCTTTTCACACCCAGTACGAATTGTTCAGGCAACAAGCCACCACAAACTTAATCAAAAGTCTCATATAATGCCACAATGTGCCAATAGGCTACCCACCCGAACGTGATACATTAGAAAGATGAGTTTTGGGAGGGGCCACTCTACTCGCGCTTCCATAAGAAAATGGGGAGCAAAACACACATAATAGAATATGTAAGGGACTGTAATAATCGTCACACTATTGCGGCATGCAACCCGACCCACACATAAAACTCACATAAGGAGATACACATCGAGCTAAATTGCTCATTACCACAAAATACCAAATATCAGTCACAAGAACGCTAAGTGCATAATACCGTCCTTGAGGGGACATATAGCACCTTGAGCTAACAAACTCAAGCACAATTGAGGTGCGATATATGTTCTAAAGCTAAATAGCCATCTTGCTTACATAACACCATCACTACGTGGAACCCCAACACATAAGAAATTTACCAAGCTGTTTCGCAACGTACACGACCCAATATAGCATTACATAAAATAGCCTATGGCAAACTAACATCCAACGACCGAATACTCCTCCATGAGGAGCACTATGCTGAAATGAACACATTTAGCCTGATATAGACCCTATATTTATATTTAAATCCATCCATATATCTAAAGCCTATTCTGATCGTGCCGAACTAGGCCAATAATCTTTCTTAGGTCTATAATAACTCCTTTTTCCCCATAACACACCAGAACAACCATCATAACCAAAGTAATCCTCCACGGTCCACAACCTAATAAGCTGAGTGCCTTCCAGGCATAAATTCTCTAATTAACCATATTACCACAATCTTCATACTTTGTTTCATTCTCCAATCAATCAAGTGACGACATGCCACACTTATACAATCTTCTTGTGGGACACGCTCCCACGATCTTCCGTAACAGATAACAAGTCTCCATATCCATACTGTCGACCGCTCTAGTACTGAATAGCAATAAAAAATCCATAACCAGGATGCAAAACCTCTTTCACAAAACACAGATCACTGGTGACACTGAAGACAATGCCAACTTACTCGCTTACTCTAATCATTCAAACCCTTTTCATGCTCATCCGAGCTCGTGACATCCTTGTTAACACCAAACCGCAACCTTGATCCTCACTTTCAAATTTCATACTGCTCACTGCACCTAATAAGCTAGCATGCGATAGTACAACAATTTCATCATAACTCCTGGACCATTAACATGGTAAACACTTCCTCACATGGAAGTTTTTTACTTAACTCATTCCAAGAGAATTGTAGCAACATACGAGTGAATTCTCACAACTGTAGGAGACGTAATCTTTCAAGAGGTGGCTTAACTACCATAGATCTTTACGGAATCCACCTACATATAATAGGACATAATACTAGAAAACCTATGAATAAATCCAATTAGACGGTCGACTAGCCTCACACGTACCATCAAAAATCACTTGCATAATTTAATCACACTGAAAGAACTCATCACTTCCACAAATATGCCAATTCAATCATGGCTAACCAATCCTACCTCTTCCACTTTATCCTTAATTGCCTTTGTACAATAATAACTCACTCAACACATAATGCACTCAACCAAGTGGCCTTGTAACACGAGGCCATGCTGTCTCAAATCCCACAAACTATCTCATACCTTCCTTGTGCGCATATTCACATCTCGACTGGTACATTCATTATGATAATTCCTCTACGAATCTGAAGTCTTTTTCTCCTTTTCCTTCCAATGATACACTGCAAGTCAAAACATCATAGAACATTCTGAGCCTATTATCATAAGCCGCTTTAAAAGCTTGATTCGTAACCATACTGCGGGCTTGAACCTTTAGGCACCGCATTTTTGACCTTTGAATTCACTAGGACCTTTATAGAGGGTCACCCACTCTAACATGGTCCCGAATATAATCAATTATAAGGCTCGCTAGCACATGACCACCCTTTCAAAGAAGCACCCGACCGAATCACCTTTCTTGCAACTCACTTCTATGCGAAACATACTTTGTGAGTCTGCTAAAAGCCTAAACACGAATTAATGATGCCAATTATTGAACACATTCTTCAATTCCCTTGCTCAAATTACTATTAATATTCTCTTTCCTTAGCCGTAACAACTTACCAATACACCAATAACCCTAATCCTCACAAGAAGGTAATCATACAACCCATTCATAGGTGGTGAGACTCTCCTACTTAGCTTGAAGCCACTATCACACAACTTTGGAACCCACCCAGATTCCTTACTGCTTATTGACATAATCTTGCACAGTTAAACCATCGGATTCCTCAAAATCTTTCCTTTAGCGTTTCATGAACACTCTGAATCTCTAGCAATATTCATGTATTTGGCCTCTTACCGGATAGCCTGTAGGATTCTTTGCAGAAGCTTCGCCAACCACGTGACCGCTGATATGCTCACATGATATTATCCATATATGGATATTACATGCTGACATCTTTCAACGTCGTTTCATGAGTCACACTCACTACATCATTCATAACCCATCAAGAGCCCGTGCTCATTTACCAATTGGACTAGTCTGCTCACTTCTTAAGGGAATCAACTAACTGTGCAAAAATATTTTCCAATTAAAAATTATGTTGTATCCTTCTTCATATCAAGCATCTCCTTTTGTTATACCAAATCTTCCGCCGTTATGCTAGCAAATATTTCAAATTAAGCTCATAGACCCAATCACCGTCCACTAAAAATTCCCAAATCACCCCAAACTTTCCTCAAGGGTGTAGTTATCATACGCCTAAATCCATGTGTTGCACTGCTACTCTCCCACTTTAGCCAAACCATCTTTTTAAAGAAATTATTCAACTTCCTATTCTTACATTTGGCCTTCTAGAAATTTAACCACCGCGTGACATTTTCCACATGTCCTTCATCATCCTTTGTCGCTCAGCTGATGCCTTAGCTAAAAAAATCTAACTCAATAGCTCTTGAACCAATAGATCGCTACTAACTTTAAATTTTCCCGACGATCATCTCTTCTCGAGCCATAAACATTAGAAACATCGACTAAATCCTGAACTACCGCACCCAGAATCTCTAACAACCGCTTCTCTATTGCTATCTTACATACCCTGCCCCAAAGGCGAATTGTAGGAGATCATAACACCGACAACTTAGCACATTGCAACAAAGTAACCAACACCTCATCATAGATGAGAATTCCACCATGCTCGCAAATACCAAGTCTCGTTACTCCATCAACCCAAATCTGAATATTCTTAGCTTGCCTTCCCTTAGCGGGAACAAAATACCAAATCTCTAAATCATGCACTGAGTAAACCCCCTTCAAGTTATTCACTGCCCCAACACGTAGGCAAGCATCCTACCATCACATTAATACCGCGTGACAACAGTTCATAAGTATCAGGGCAACTTGCACCTAGCCTCTGAGCTCTTAGAAGTACAACTGCTGAGCTGAAACGGCATAATATCCTTCCACAAGGCAATGCCAATAATCAAATCAATACGCAGGGAGAAGCATCCTACACCACCTCTGTAGTACCTTTAAAATTTCTCAATTCTAGATTTATAATAAGCGTTTTGCGTTGCATAAGATCAATTAGGAAGGAAACAAAGGCATAAGCCTCAAAGGAATCAAATTGCACGATGAGGAAATCAAGAAGGGAAGTGCTCCTAAAAATCCAGTAGCCTCCCGAAAATAAATATAGACGTCTCCATACCAATACGCGAGACTCTACTAGACTTGCTCATGAATCGTGAGACCTAAGGGAACCTAGGGCTCTGATACCATGTTGTCACGATCCAAAATCCACTAAGGGTCATGATGGCACCAGACACTACGGTCAGGCAAGCCAACACTGAATAATTAGTAATTTCTCATTTTAGATATTCCTGAATTCACTTCTTTTTTACATTTAAAGAATAAATAATAAATTCCACTGAATAAATAAAAATATTTTTAATAATTTCAAATTAATGACTATTCTCATATACATCTCAGAACCTGGTGTCACAAGTACGTGAACAATTACTAAGGAATTGAATAAAGAACAATAACTGTCCAACATATCAATTGGATAGAAAGTAAATACAATATGCTAAAAGAGACTATACTGGTTGTGGGTCACCTTGAGAAATACAGCTCACGTAGTCCCCATATCATCCATGCTACTACTCCAGTAGATCACTAGAATATATGTGTCTATGCAACAAAAATGTATAGCAAGTGTAGCTTGAGTACGAAAATAACATATACCTAGTAAGTATCCCGTCTAACCTCAAAGAAGTAGAGACGAGAGGTTGACTTCGACACTTACTAGTGTTCCAATAATGATACGTCCATAATATACTAAATCGATGATTTTAATAACCAGGATTGTAATTCAATAGAATGAAGCAAGTAAATAATTTCTTTTATAGGAAATTCTCAAATTCCTTTTTCATCATTTATACATTTTTTCTCAAGTTAGGGAGAGCAAATGTCAATATTTATAAATCCCAAGGCAAGCAATACAAGCATTCACAAATCATGCCGAGGACGTACAGTCCGATCCAATAATATTTAAACTATGCACTACCAGAAGGTCGAATGTCACGAACCATAAATGTATTTATTATCCCTCTCGTGAACCATACATGTGACGTGGTCAAATATAAATAAACAATCACCCTGTTTGTGAATCATACATACGATGCAGGTACACATAGAAACACATATTCAAACAGTCAATTAGGACATTCATCAAGGAAATAATTATTCAAAAAGTTGTAATCTCCCTTTTTACAAGTCATGAAAATGAAGTTTAAATCTTTTAGAAAATCATTTGCCATTCCGATATGATTTAAGAAATTTGAACTATCAATAAGGTCGCATTTATTACAAGTAAACATGTTTTTTGGTCCTAGACTATCCAGACATAAGCATAATAGTGTCTACGCACGGACTATTATCACCTCGTCGTGCGTACGTAGCCCCCATAATTAGCAGCACATCTTCAATTAATTTTTCTATATGGACAATTTTCTCTTCTAAGGTTAGAAAGGAGACTCACCTTGCTCTGAAGCGTATATCCTAATTCGAAAACGCGCTCAAACCTCCAAATTGGAGCTGAACGATCCAAAACTATTAAAATAGGGTAAAAACCAGTCAATACATGCTCAAAAGTTCATATTCTAATTCTTAAACCAATTTTCCAACCCTAACTGCAACTTTCCTGAAATTACTAAATTTTTTAAGAAAATTGTTACCCATAACCTAAGAATCAAGAATATATGATTTTTACTTCATACCCTAACAAATTTCGTGGTTAAATCTTGTTTTTATCAAACTCTAGATTTTTCATCTAAAACCCTTGATTTTCCCTAATTTTCACAGTTTAATCTGCCCATAATCTATGTATTTAACTCATGTTGTGTAAAAGTTACATACCTCAAAGTGTTAACCCTCTTCCAAAAGCTACAAAAACCGCCTAAGAGGATGAAGGAAATGAGCTAAATGGTCTAAGTCTCAAAATTAATAGTTGGACATAGCCCTCTGATGTTGCATTTGCAATAGGAAGATCGCAAATGCGACCATTGACTGAACTGGCCTAATTCGCAAATGCGATATGGATTTCGCAAATGCGAACCCTTCAAGACTCGCAAAGCGACCCAATTGTCGCAAATGTGAACGATCCACCAACCGCCCAGGTTAGCAAATGCGAACAGAACCTCGCAAATGCTATGAACACATTTGCAACCAATACATCGCAATTGCGATCATACCAGTACCAGCAACCTTATTTTTTAGCAAATCACTCTGAAGCTATCACGAATCTCACTTGAGCCCTCGAGGCTCCAACCCAAACACCTGCACAAGTCTAAAAATATATAATGGACTTGCTCGAAACCTCAAATCACATCAAACAATTCTAAAATCATGAATTACACTCCAATTCAACTTAATGAACATTAAGATTTAAAACTTCTACTTTCAGTGTTTAAACCTATCAAATCACGTCTGATTGACCTTAAATTTTGAACACAAGTAATGTTTGACATTACGCACCTACTCCAAGTTCCAAAATCAAAATCCGACCTTGATATCAAAGAGTAAACTCTCGGTGAAACTTTCTAAAAACCTTCAAATTTCTATTCTTATCCAAATGACCCTAAAATGACCCACCGACCTCCACATTCACTTCGGATCACACTTGCAACACCAGAATAACCATACAGAGCTATTTATAAACTCGGAATCTTAAATGGATATTAATAATACTGAAATGCACTTTAACCCAAACTTATGTAATTCCTCCAAAATGCTAACTCTCACAATAGGTGTCGAAACGTTCACGGGCCTTCCATAACCTGATCCGGACATATGTCCAAGTACGAAATCATCATACGAATCTGCTAGAACCTTCTAATCTCAATTTCAAGGTCTTTTACTCAAAAATCCAATCTTAATCAATTCTTTCAACTTAAAACTTTTGAAATGAGAATTCTCTTCCCAAATCAACTCCGAACTTTCCAAAATTCAATTTCGATCATGCAAACAAGTCATAATACTTAAAATGAAGCTGCTCATCACCTCAAACTTCTGAACGACGTGCTAGAGCTCAAAACAATCGGTTGGGTCGTTACATTGTTCCTTCTAAGGGCTTGGCCAAATACCTAAACTTTAGAAAATATCACTTTTGACCTAAAAAAATATACTTTTGGCCAAAATGATACTTGGCGAATAAATAAAGTAAAAAAGGGATAAAAAGGAATAGCTTCGGCATGAGATATAATAAAGGGATTTTTATCTTCCTATATTACATATGATACTTTATCTCCATCTCTAATCAAGTTTTAACTTAATTACTTGGTCATATACTAATTATCAATTATATACAAATTAGTTTTAACTGATTATCTCTTTATATTAAGAATTTAATAACAAATCAGTTATTTCCCATTCATGTTCTCTCCCCCCCCCCCATATTATAAATTATATTATAATTATATGTAAATTATATTTAAGTTATATTATATTGTATTTATATATTTTTTATTTGAATATTGTATGAAAGTTGAAAAATAGTTGTACAATGTATGAATCATCGTATGAAATTTGTATTTAAGTTATAAACACTATCTTTTTACATAAAGTTGTTGATATGTATCAAAATTGTATTAAGAGAGAAAATTTTAATTGAATATTTAGAGAGGAAGAAGAACACACCACATACAAAATATATACAAATATTTTACAAAATACAAATAGAAGACATATTGTATAAATTTTGTGTGAAACGGTATTTAAATTATGTGATGTTGTAGTTGTATTTAACTGGGTAAACATGATGTATTTCAATTATGTGAAGTTGTAGTTATATTTAACTGGGTAAAAATGATGTATGGAAGTTGTAGATAAGTTGTATACCATATAAGTACTTGTACAAAATCTAGTTTTAGTTTATATGTTGTAGATATATCAAATTTGTATCAAACTGAATATTACAACATTTAACTTGTCTGGTTTAGGTGATGTCTACCATCAATGTAACCGCAAACTGCACATCACACTTGATAACCGCTCTTTGTGCATTCCATGTACGTGTTTCTGGCCAGCTGATGTACGCCCAAGGCTGGCGTTGCGCCCAGCCTTGCCCTTTCACACTCTCTACCCCAATACCATCGTCACAGCTTGTTTCCCATGACTTAGCCGCATGCACGTCAGCTGCCATAATTGCTTTTTCTTGTCAAGTCGCCCCTACATGATCAAGTCTGCCCCTTTGCCAATGCCAAGCTAATTTTAGCATCAAGTCATAGCATCAAGTCACTAAGCCATGATGCCATCCCTTGCTAAGTTGTTTGCCCGTAAATTTCTTAGGTTCCAGCCCACTTACCTAAGCCAAGGCAACTTCATATTGCCAATGTCACTGCTTTGACACTAAGATGCCCAGTCTTAGCCCCTGGATCCTTCCCCATTTGCCTTGTCAAGCTTCCTTCCAGCCCGCCTAGTTCCGTCAAGGCCTTGGCCTTTGCTTGCACACAGCTTACTCGTGCTTTAGTGTAGTCCGTCACACCTTAGCCTTCCAATAGTAGTGTAGTCTGTCATACTTGCCCTTGCAACGATTTTTTCCATTGACAATGCCCGCATTGTCTTGTATGTTGATTTCTCCCGCACATAGGCCAATGGTAAGGACATCATGCCAAATCCTTGCCATTACTGCGCGTTTTGCCATTGATCTTTGTTAAGGGTCTAACAAACCACCCCAATAAGTTGAATTCGATGCTTTAGATGTGTGTTGATTATCGGGCATTGAACGAGGTAACTGTAAAGAACAAATATCTAGTTTTGTTAGTGAAATACTTTATGGACAAATTGAGCAAGGCTTGCTAGTTTACGAAGATTGATTTACTATATGGTTATTGGCAGGTACAGATAGTTGAAGGTGATGAGTGTCACACCTCCCTTTTTACTACCCCGTACAATGCGTAGGATGTATAAATACACTTGTAGGGTATACCCCGACGCTCAATTACCCGATACGGATAAAATAACGTAAGGGAAGGAGTTTTTCCAATTTAAGGACAATCGGTTCGGGATATATTTAGAGATTAATCAGAGTCGCCACTTGGGAATGACAATGGTGTCCCAAGTCACCGGTTAATCCCGAATCCGAGGAATTTTGACTCTTTGAAATGTCTGCGAAGCAGAGGTCCGGATAAGGAACTCTGTTAACCCGGGAGAAGGTGTTAGGCACTCCCGGATTCCGTGGTTTTAGCACGGTCGCTCCACTGTCGTTCTTGACTTTTGTTTGACTCAGTTATAAATTTTAACAACATGATGTGTTTTTACGTCAAATATTATTTTTAAGGAATTTGCGGTATCGCGAAAACACGCCTCGAGTCATACCGCAACCGGTACGCCTATGACTTTTGGTGTGTTTCGAGCTTTACCGAGATTTGGATTTGAGTCGCACCAGGTGCGCACTCGTTCATAGGAAGGTATATTAAAATCGTGCCCTAAAGTATCGTCTATCGGATTTTAAATCTTTTGGGATAAGCTATGGAATTAGCTATTAGCTTTCCCGGGTCTATTTGTGTTATATAATTACTAAATGGGGGCCCCGGTGTTATTCGAGCGAGGCTCGTCCCAAATTATTTATTAAAGGATACTAATATTTGGCTAAGTTTTCTATATTTGTTTTTGCCTTAATCGTAATACTAATTTTATAGTAATCCAGGCCCGTCGAATTCTTATTACTTATTGGGCCTGGTCTTCTTTCATTTATGTACGTGGACTGTTTGGGTACTCGAAGCCCAGTCCTTTCGACTTCTTCTTGCTGGCTTTCTTAACTTCGCATAACAATTTGGGCCCATAATGTACATTGAGCTTAATCTAAATAATAATTACAGTGATTGAAGTAAAAGAACAGAGACACTCATTTGAAACAAAAGCATTTTATTTACTCAGTAAAAAGGTCAATACATCAATTCATCACATATCAATTACAAATCAGTTACTGATTTTCATATATCAAAACTAATAGGCTGCTTCTTATTGTACTAATGTTTAAAATCAATACTGAATCTGAGAAAGGCTATTTACAGGGAAAACTTTGAAGAATTACTAATCTAATTAACTGGGAATATGGATTAATTAATTAGCTATGTTCGTTATTACATTTTTTGACTGAACATTTTAACATTATAACATGATTCAATACCCAGTTATCTTTTTCCATAGCCTACTACAGATTTTGTTCCTGATCTTCGAATTTAGACTAACAACGATTATACCGTCTGATTGTTCCATGGTTCGACTTTAAATATCTATAGGTGAATGACTCTAAGACTTGTGCATAATTATACTACTGATTCCCTTATGACTCATTTTATTATTAGATTATTAGTCCAAAACACGAACGAATCACTGCTTGACCTAACATTTTTCCCTTTTACTACTTATTATTACTTAAATGTAAATCAGTGATAATGCAACTAACTATACGGTCAAGTGTTTATAAATTAATTTATGTTTTAAGTTTTTTCTAATTAAACTAAGTGTTAAGCTAGCTACGCTACACTACCACTATACTACTAACTATTACATTGTTTCTATTCTTGTTCTTCAGCTACTACACTATTACAATCACAAATCTGCACTATACTTTACTAACAGTTTGAACTAGAACAGAATTAAAAGAAATCATCAGCATTCAAATCAGATCCTTGAACTTCATTTATCTATACTTCAGCATTACATTTTGAGTGAGCAGAGTATGTACCTGATTCAGCCAAAAAAATCAATGAGTTCTAGGGGATCAGGTAAGCAAGTAACAGCAGGGTTTGAAACAGCAATGCAACAGTAAGAAGACACAGCAACAGCAACACAACAACAATAGGAGAATAACCCAGCAAAACGAGCTAAGAAACCCAGCAAGAATAGATTAAACCCAAAGCTCTCACACACGGAATTTCCAGAATTAATGACTGCTAAATTGCTATGTTTTCCTAGTATTTCTTCTCAACAATTAGCTCAAGTATGAATTTCAGATTGTTCTACTGTGGATCCCCTTTTTTCAGCCCCTCTTTTGAGATATTTATAGCTAACCTTTTAGGGCTGAATACTTGGGGAGGAAGTAATGGGATTAATCCCACTTCCCCCCTCCTAAAATTACCTATTCTACACTTTAGTCCCATTTTCAATTACTAAAACCCTTCCAGCATGTGCTGGGAGGTTCTAAAGATTCTCTTTTATGGCATTTTACTAGTATAACCTTAGGGGTTTGAGATTTTTACAGATTTCCCATTTTTAGGAGACCATTATACCCCTAAATCTCTGCAAAATTGCAGAAATCAGGAGTATAAATGTCCCTATTACCCTCCTAAGTTCTTACTAGTTACTATTTTACCTTTTCAACTCCCAATTGTGCCCCTAAGAGCACTGCTGAATTACTAACTTACCTAGGGCAGATTTCAGCTTGATTTGAACCTATTTAACTAATAGCCAGCCCTGGTATTAGTATTTAAGGGCTGGCCAGGTTTATTCTTAAGAGCTATTTCAACTTTAGCCACTTTTAAACCAATTTCAGTCAATTAAGACTATTTATTCCTAATTAAAGCTAATTGCAGGCATAGCCTGTTTTATTGTTATGATTAACCTATTTAAAAGTTAACCAGTCTCAAGTTGAGACTTAGCTTGGGCTATTAAAGCCATATACTGAACAGCTAGGCCCAAAACCTTTACAGGTTTGGCCACTTTGCTGTTCAGGGCTCAATATAGAGCCTGGGCTAGTCTGCATTTGCAGACATAGCCCTTTGCACAACCAGCCACTGTTAAACAGTGAGCTGTGTGTTAGGGCTCACAGAATTGGTCAACCTTTGCAAGGTTGACCATTCTTAGGCCAATTATTAAACTTGTAGCCTATTTTTGTTCATTTTCAGTTTATGTCCTATTTCAAAACTAACCACTTAATGAGACTTAGCAATTAGCAGCTATAACCAATTCACCTAAGCATGAAAGCATTAACAGTGTTCAATTGACAAGGAACTATTGCAGTTTTAGCCATTTCAACATATAATTATACACATAACCACATGAAACCAAACAAGATTTATCAACTAATCAAAATTCAGAAGAGAATAGATAATGTTGAGTTTTAATCAGTGACTCACAAACTCAATCTCACATGGCAAAGTGTCAATTAAGATCAAATAGGCTTAGCCACAATCAATTCATGTCAAGTGATATACTGGAAAGAACCCCAAAACACTTAGCATTCATGGGTATAGACACATAGACACTAAAACTCTCAGAAAACAGCCAACAAGGGAATAAAATAGAACTTATTTTAAACAGGAGAGCAATGGACTAAGCATGGCAATCAAAATCCCTTTTCAAGTACTAAGCCTAGTCTTAATGATCATAAAAATGAAGAAGAGAAGGATATAGTGAAGAAAACAGGAGAATTCAATTAGGATACTTCAAAAACAAGAAAAGAAAGCTACACCATGAAAGCTAAAAGAGGCCCAGTCCTATGAATTGTAACAATCAAAGGCAACCAGAGTGGTCATAATAACTTAAGCCTGATTTCAAACATAAGTCAAAGATCAAACGTCATGCTTTTGCCATGAATCAAGTACTCAACAGTTAAAGTGACACAAAAGGATGGACTTCTCAATCTTAGAACAAAAAAAACCAGGTGACCAAACCAGGCATATAACAGATAGAGTCTTATCACTAACAGGTCCAAAAGAACACAGGGACACATAGGAGATGAACCAGTTGGGAAATCAGTGTGGTCACAGAGAAAAAACAAAGACTCCCAGCATGAGAAGATGAGCAGAAGGGTCCTAGACTAACATGAGAAGCACAGGACAGAAATGAGAGAAGAGTCACAGACAGAGAGCCAAGAATAGCCTTACAACTATCATATGAAATGCAAATCAATCAGAACATGCAAGGCATCATGAAGAGAAAAGCAATCATGCTTGTTGAACACTATCGAATCAATAACCCCAATACCAAGAAGATGAAGAAGAAAATATAGACTCTTAAACTCAGAAGAAGCAGAATATACATAGAATTCTAGTGATAAACAATCAAACACTGGATAATAGAAAGATGATTATAAACCCTAATACTAACAGGATCTTGAAAGAACAGGTTAAAGCATACGAAATCAAGCAAATAAGGCATGAAACAAAAAAGAAACTAAGGTGATAATCTACGTCTATTGGAGAAACATGCAAAGCAATTAATGACGAACAGAAACAAACAACATTCATAAGCATGCAAAATCAAACTAAATACACAAAATCAAACAAAAAGAAAGCAGACAAGGGACCAGGGACTTAGCTCGCGGGGCCTGTCCCCCGAGCTTCCTAATCTCTTTCTTTTCCTCTATTTTTTTCTAATCCTTCAGACTCTCCAGACCTTTCTTCTTGTTTCTTTTTTTTTTTTATTCATTCCCAGATTCTTTTCTCTTTTTCCTTTTCTGTTTCTTCTTTCAAGGCTTAAAGGCTAAGCCTTTTGAGGTTTGAGTTACAGGGGTGTTTTAAGGGGTGTAAAAGATAAGGTCTTGAGGTGGTTTTGATTTTGGGGTCGCTGGAGTTAGGGTTCCGACGACCCTTTTCGGGATATTCGAAGCGATACGGGAAGATTCGAGGGTAGTCATTGGTATGAGTGGATAGATCATGAAGAGAGGAAGAGATCGGCATTAGTTTTAGGTGGTGGTTCATTGTTTGGGTGGTCACCGGTGTAACTCCGGTGACCGAGGTTTTGAAGAGCAAGGTATTTTTTTTTTGGGGTTTTGGGTGAAGAAGATGGAGATGAAGAAGGAGAAGACGAGGGGAAGGATGAGAAGAGCCGGCGACCACCGTAGGAAGTGGTGGCCGCCATGGCTTCTGTGAGGTTGAAGAAGGAGATGAAGAAGATGAGAGAGGCGGCCGCTATTAGGGTTTTGAATTGGGCAAAATGAACGGCCGTCTTCAGACAAGGCCTTTATATAGGCCACACGTCCCAGATAATCTCAGCCGTCCATTGAAGAGAGATCAACGGCTGAGGACGGGCGTTACTAAAACGCCATCGTTCCGTCACTTATGAGACCAAAGTGTTCGGCCGTTGGATTAAGTCACACGGACGGTTAAGATCAAGTCTCCCATAATTAATTAAACCAATAATTCCACTAAATATCTCGGCCGTTAGATCAATGAAGTTGGACGGCTGAGATCAAATCAATTAAAAGCCTGGACCGGGTCTGATTTGGGCTCAAGAACTGGGCCAACGATTTGAGTCCAAAATGGCCCAGTTTATTATACCAAACATACCTTGTATTTTTCTGGTATTTCAATTATTTTTATGTATTTTCTTTTATACTTTTTTTTTCTTTTCTTTTCTTTTATGAAAAATTATAAATCCTAATTTACTACCTACTCTAATTTCCTAATATTTTTTGCAATTTTTCTGCTATTTTTCCCTTTATTTTCTCCTATTTAAGCTATTTTGCTAATTTGCTAGTTAACTAAACTAACAAACTAATTACTACTATTTTTGATTTTTTCTAATTTTTACTTATTCAAACACACAAAAAATATAACCAATTTCAAACAAAGCAATTAATTGCACTCAAAAATATATTTATTTTAATTTTGGAATTATTTGCTTGGTGCAAAAATCATGTGCTCACAGCTGCCCCTCTTTGCTCGGGAACACGAAGAGTTTCAGTGCAAAGATAAGTGAGCAGTAATGAGAGATTTTTGCACATCGGCATATTCCGTGAAAGCATTTTTTTGAAAACCTTTTGACCGCACCCTGCTTTAGAGGTTGCCTACATATCCTGGGCTAAACAGGAATCAGGTCAGTGTAGTTCGGAAAGATCTGGCAGTTAAAAACTACCCGACTTACTGTTGCATTGACACTGTTACGACTTGCTGACCTATTCATTATTACACCGGGGGGAAATGTAAAATGAAGAAGCTATTCTAAGTTATGATCCTACAATTACAATTGTTCCTAATCTAGCTTTTGCTCTTCTTCCCTTTTCGGTGATGCAGAATCTTCCTTTTTTTGTTGATTTTCTTGTTTTCTTGATGACTCTCTTTTTGTTGATTTTCTTGTTTTTCTTGATGACTCTCTTTTTGTTGATTTTCTTGTTTTTCTTGATCCCGAGCTGAACCTGCTCAAAACAAAACAACAAACTACCCCTTTTTTTTTCTTTTTCTGCCCCAGTGTGGGCTTTTAAATATAAATCATGATGATGCAGAAAATATTCCCGTATTTGAAGGTGGGCGCCTAACACCAATTTAAACGTGCAATGCAAAATGCAGAAAATATTCCCGAATTTGAAGGTGGGCGCCTAACAGAAATTTAAACGTGCAATGCAAAATGCAGAAAATATTCCCGAATTTGAAGGTGGGCGCCTAACAGAAATTTAAACGTGCAATGCAAAAATGCAGAAAATATTCCCGAATTTGAAGGTGGGCGCCTAACAGAAATTTAAACGTGCAATGCCAAATGCAGAAAATATTCCCGAATTTGAAGGTGGGCGCCTAACAGAAATTTAAACGTGCAATGCGAATGCAGAAAATATTCCCGTATTTGAAGGTGAGCGCCTAACAGAAATTTAAACGTGCAATGCGAATGCAGAAAATATTCCCGTAATTTGAAGGTGGGCGCCTAACAGAAATTGAAACGTGCAATGCGATGCAGAAAATATTCCCGAATTTGAAGGTGGGCGCCTAACAGAAATTTAAACGTGCAATGCGAATGCATAAAATATTCCCGAATTTGAAGGTGGGCGCCTAACAGAAATTTAAACGTGCAATGCAATGCAGAAAATATTCCCGAATTTGAAGGTGGGCGCCTAACAGAAATTTAAACGTGCAATGCGAATGCGGAAAATATTCCCGAATTTGAAGGTGGGCGCCTAACAGAAATTTAAACGTGCAATGCGAATGCAGAAAATATTCCCGAATTTGAAGGTGGGCGCCTAACAGAAATTTAAACGTGCAATGCGAATGCAGAAAATATTCCCGAATTTGAAGGTGGGCGCCTAACAAAATTTAAACGTGCAATGCAGATGAAAAACAGTATCCCCTCAGCCTGAAGACCGGGGAATGGATTTTAAAAGATGTTACCTCCTCTTTTTGGTATTTTCTTTTACCAACTTATCTCTTGCCTGTGAATTTCTTCACTTATTCGGCAGACTTTCTCTTTTTGGTATTTTAAATTTTCCACATTGGTCACATTCACTTTAAAATGATTAGTGACAATTTGTTCCTGCATGAAACAAAATTTATTAGATATAAACTGCTGGCAACTGGCATCTGCCGTCCCCGCTTCTTATTGCTTCCTTTGTTTTTGCTTTTCTGATGTTGCATGACTTTCAACTTCTTGTCCCTCGCAGACTCTTTTTTTTGTATTTTTCTCACTTCTTCATTTTTGTTTTGTTTTCTTTTCCTTTGGCCATGTTTGCCAAACTTCTTTATTCCTTTCCCCAATCTTCCATCCTTTCTGATCCAGTGTTATTTCAACTTCCGTTATCAGGAGCTGGTAATTAGCTCTCAAAAGGGTGAACAATGAAATGCAGAAAAATGAAAGAAAGGTAAGGGTATTTTGGAGAGATGACAGAACTTATCTGGGTATTTGCTGGCTGATTCCGCTGACCATGCCATGTATTTAAACTCTGACCCAGTTCGTTCCAATCGTTATTCAGACTCCGAATTGCCTTTGACCCAAACCGATACTCTTTTTTGTTGCCTTTTCTCTTTTCTGATGATCGCCTTACGGTGCCTCGAAAGGTTTTCACCAATAAGACTCTCTCATTTATTCTCTCAACCTCACCATCATCTCATAGTGCCGGTTAAGGTTTTCACTGATGAGACTCTCTCATTTTTATTTCCCTCAAAACTCACTATCGCCTTACAGTGCCGGTAAAGGTTTTCACTGATGAGACTCTCTCATTTTATTTCCCTCAAGCTCACAGTCGCCTCACAGTGCCGGTTAAGGTTTTCACCGATGAGACTCTCTCATTTTTATTTTTTCTCATTTTTCCTTTTGTATTTTGTTTTCTTACCACGGGTATCGTCCGATGCTTCGCTCTTCCTTCGTTGTATTTGTTATCATTTCAAGATTGATCAGAAGGTCTTTCTTTGGACTGTAACGTGGCTTTTGGATGGGTTAAGAAAGAAAGATATAAAGGCTCAAAGTTTCAACGAGGGTTAAAAATATTTACAACTCTCGGAATTATTAAACATAACTTCTGCCCCAGTTTCAATATGTGGGGAACTTTTGGATTTTTTCTTTATTATGACTGAACCTCAGAGAGGCTGCCTACGTACCCTTTCGGGATCAAGTCAGACGTAGTTCATCCAACTTCATAAGTTAGATGGATTTCTTTTTGACTTTTTCCCGATTTTTGTCTTTTTCTTTTTTTTTTCTTTCTTCTTTTTTTTCATCATTTTTCATTTTTTCATTTTTTGTCATTTTTTCCATCATTTCATTTTTCATTCTGGCAATTTCGATCTTATTATATTAGAGTGATTCCGAGAGAGGGATATGAAAGAATTTATTCATTAAGGCTCAAAGGGGTTAACAATGGATAAAGTGTTTGGATAGAGAATAAAATGCCTTCGTCATTTCAATTCCAAAATCACAACAAAATACAAAACATACAATTGAAAAGGAATCATACATAGTATCTTTTGACTTCATCTGAATTGATAGCAGTCTCTACGCATTTTCCTTCAACATCAGTTAAGTATAATGCTCCATTGGACAACACCCGTGATACCACGAACGGTCCCTGCCAATTCGGTGCAAACTTGCCTTTTGCCTCTGCCCAATGTGGTAAGATACGCCTCAATACCAGTTGTCCGACTTCAAACGTTCGAGGTCGTACCTTCTTATTATATGCTCGGGCCATTCTTCGCTGATACAGCTGCCCATGGCAGACTGCGGCCAACCTCTTCTCATCAATCAGATTCAACTGTTCTAACCGGGCCTTTACCCATTCATCGTCATCTATCTCAGATTCGGCTATAATTCGCAATGACGGTATTTCTATTTCTGCGGGTATAACAGCCTCTGTTCCATACACCAGGGTATAAGGTGTGGTTCCGATTGAAGTACGTACCGTCGTGCGGTAACCCATGAGAGCAAAGGGTAACTTTTCATGCCACTTGCCTGGATCCCTCCACCATTTTCCGAAGAATCTTCTTGATGTTCTTATTTGCCGCCTCAACTGCACCATTTGCTTTTGGCCTGTAAGGCGTGGAATTACGGTGCGTGATCTTAAACCTTTCACAGACCTCCGCCATGAGATGACTGTTTAAATTGGCTCCATTGTCCGTGATAATCACTTTGGGGATTCCAAATCGGCATATGATATTCTCGTGCACAAAATCCACCACCGCTTTCTTCGTCACCGCCTTGAATGTCTTAGCTTCGACCCACTTGGTGAAATAATCAATTGCAACCAGGATAAACCCGTGCCCATTAGAAGCGGCTGGATCTATTGGGCCGATGACATCCATGCCCCAAGCAACAAAGGGCCAAGGTGCTGACATTGTGTGCAACTCATAAGGCGGGGAGTGGATCAGATCCCCATGTACCTGGCATTGATGGCATTTCTTTACATACCCGATACAATCACGCTCCATCGTGAGCCAGTAGTACCCAGCTCTCAAGATCTTCTTTGCTAACACATATCCGCTCATGTGAGGTCCGCATACTCCAGCATGTACTTCAATCATAATTTCATCTGCTTGTTGTGCATCCACACATCTCAATAAACCCAAATCTGGTGTTCTTTTGTATACCACTCCTCCACTGAAGAAAAATCCATTGGCTAGACGCCTGATGGCTCTCTTTTGGTCTCCTGTGGCTTGCTCCGGGTATTTGCCAGCTTTCAAGTACTCTCTAATATCATGATACCACGGCTCTCCATCCGACTCTTCTTCCACAACGAAGCAATAAGCATTCTGATCTCGGACTTGGATCTGGAGCGGATCTATGTATGTCTTGTCCGGATGATGTAACATAGAGGACAATGTGGCCAAAGCATCTGCAATCTCATTGTGCATTCTCGGGATATGCTTGAATTCTATAGACCGGAATCTTTGAGACAACTCGTGCAAACAATACCGATATGGTATCAATTTCAAATCTCGTGTCTCCCATTCCCCTTGAATTTGGTGTACCAAGAGATCCGAGTCACCCATGACCAAAATCTCTTGAATACCTATGTCAATCGCCATCCTTAATCCCAAGATGCATGCCTCGTATTCGGCCATATTGTTGGTACAGAAAAATCGAAGCTGAGCTGTTACGGGATAGTGTTGACCCGTACTTGAAACAAGTACCGCTCCGATACCAACTCCCCTGCTGTTGACAGCTCCATCAAAGTACATTTTCCATCCTGGCCTCTCCTCTTGCTCCGTCTCCTCGACAAGCATTGCCTCTTCATCCGGAAAGTATGTTTTCAGTGGTTCATATTCATCATCCACCGGATTCTCGGCTAAGTGGTCCGCAATAGCTTGTGCCTTCATTGCCGTACGAGTTACATAAACAATGTCAAATTCTGTGAGCAGAATCTGCCATTTGGCCAGTCTTCCCGTAGGCATAGGCTTCTGAAATATATACTTGAGAGGATCCAATCGTGATATCAAGTACGTAGTGTATGCTGACAAATAATGCTTTAGCTTCTGGGCCACCCAAATCAATGCACAACAAGTTCTCTCCAGTTGGGTATACTTCACCTCGTAAGATGTAAACTTTTTGCCGAGGTAGTAGATGGCTTGTTCTTTCTTGCCTGTCTCATCATGTTGACCCAGTACACAACCGAAAGAGTGATCTAGCACCGTCAAATACAAAATCAGAGGACGCCCTGGTTCTGGAGGAACTAACACCGGAGGATTGGCCAAATATTCTTTGATCTTGTCGAAGGCTTCCTGACACTCGTCGGTCCATTTCACTGCTGCGTCTTTCTTCAACAACTTGAAAATTGGCTCGCATGTTGATGTCAATTGAGCGATAAACCGACTAATGTAATTCAACCTTCCTAATAAGCTCATGACCTCCTTCTTGTTCTTCGGCGGAGGTAGACTTTGAATAGCCTTGATCTTTGACGGATCCAGCTCAATACCTCGCCGACTCACAATAAACCCCAGTAGTTTCCCTGAAGGCACTCCAAAAGCACACTTCGCCGGATTGAGCTTTAGATTGTACCTCCGGAGTCTTTGGAAAAACTTCCTCAAATCTTTCACGTGATCGGGTTGTTTTCTGGACTTTATGATGACATCGTCCACATATACCTCAATTTCTCTATGCATCATATCATGAAACATAGTGGTCATTGCCCTCATGTAAGTTGCCCCGGCATTCTTCAATCCAAAAGGCATTACTCTGTAACAGTACGTTCCCCAAGGTGTAATGAAGGCAGTTTTCTCAGCATCTTCTTCGTCCATCAGGATCTGGTGATAACCTGCATAACAATCCACAAACGAACCGATTTCATGCTTGGCGCAATTGTCGATCAATATGTGAATGTTTGGCAATGGAAAGTCATCCTTTGGACTGGCTTTGTTGAGGTCTCTATAGTCTACACACACTCTGGTTTTGCCATCTTTCTTTGGGACCGGCATAACATTTGCCAACCAGGTGGGGTATTTGGTAACTCTTATGACCTTTGCCTCAAACTGCTTATTCACCTCTTCTTTTATCTTCACGCTAATGTCCGTTTTGAATTTTCTCAGCTTTTGTTTCACCGGCCGGCATTCAGAGTAAATTGGCAACTTGTGTACCACTAGATCTGTGCTAAGCCCGGGCATGTCATCATAGGACCAGGCAAAGATGTCCTTAAATTCATGTAACAACCTTATCAATTCATCCCTGAGGGGTGCCTCCAAATGCACACTAATCTTTGTTTCTCGGACATCATCTTCGCTCCCCAAGTTTACAGATTCCGTATCACTCAGATTCGGCTTGGGTTTTTCCTCGTATTGTTTCATGTCCTTACTTATTTCCTCCAGGGCTTCCTCATCCTCACATTCTATTTCACTATCTTCCTCAATCTCTTGTATAGTAGCGTGATTGTCAGAACTGGGTCTAGAATCCTTCACGCATGACATGGCATTGGAATCAACACATGCAAAACTGTACAAAAGGAAAAATAAAGAAAAAATAAGGCAAAAGTGAAGAAAAAGGAAAAACTGCATTTCATTAATAAAAGAAACGAACGATGTTCGGGATACATGGTCATGATTTTTTTTTCATGAGGGGATGGGGAAATTATAACAACTTTTGGGGGAAACAATGATGAAATTTTGAGCTAACTACCAAGACTCCTTCCGGATAAGGAAAGGAGTAGCTTCCCAATTGTTCAACGTGACTCTGGGCCCCACAAATTGCACGTCCATGTTGCTCGTGCCTTCCCCTGCTTCAATCGTATTCACATCCCAGAACATTTTCTTAAAGCCAAGCATTTCTTCATCAAGTTGGGTCCCAATGCACTTTGCTGCAACAGATGGTTGATATTTTGTACCAGGCCTGATAAAGATGTCGGATAATTTGGGTATGGGTTCGGGCAAGGTCCAGTTTCTCTTGGCTTTAGAGGCTCTTTGGATATCGGCAAAGGTGGGTTTGAACCCTAAGCCGAATGTACCTTTATTCTCCGAAAGCTGAACTGGTTGAGTGACTCCCTGCAGGTTTTTGCCTAATCCCCTCCCCGGTGCAAATCCGTTTTTCAGCATTTCTCTGGCCACCATTATAGCAGTTGGTGCCATCGTCGGGGTTGGTAACTTTTCTCCTTCAACAACCTTGTTCACTTCTACAACATCCGTCACTTGGTAGACCCAAGGACCCCGATCCCCATCAGTACCGTCAAAAGGTGCTACCACATTACAAGCATTTTCCTCTCCGTGTACAACAATCTCTTGTTGCTCCCATTCAAACTTGACCATCTGGTGCAGAGAAGATGGTACCGCTTTGGCCGCATGAATCCAAGGTCGGCCTAACAGCAAGTTATACGATACGGCAATATCAAGCACCATGAACTCCATCGTAAAATCAACGGGACCGATGGTCACTTCCAAAATAATATCTCCCAACGTGTTCTTACCTCCGCCGTCAAACCCTCTCACATTGATACTGTTTCTCCGGATTCTATCCGGGCTAATGTTCAGCTTCCCTAGAGTTGACAGCGGGCAGATGTTCGCGCTCGATCCATTGTCAATCAATACCCTGGTCACGACTGACTCTTCACTCTTTACCGTGAGGTACAATGCTTTATTGTGTTCAGTTCCTTCCACCGGCAACTCCCTATCAGAGAAGGTGATTCTATTGGACTCGAAAATTTTGCTGGTAATCTTCTCCAAATGACACACCGAAATCTTCTCCGGAACATGAGCCTCATTTAGAATCTTCATAAGAGCCTTCCGGTGCTCCTCTGAATGTATCAACAAAGATAACAAAGAAATCTGGGCCGGGGTCTTTCTTAACTGCTCGACCACGGAGTACTCCTGCGACTTCATTTTCTTAAGAAATTCCTCTGCTTCCTCCTCCGACACTGGCTTCTTCAGTTGACTTTCTTTCACCGTTTTCATCTTTCTCAGTTCCTCCGGAGCAAAACACCTTCCGGATCGAGTAAGTCCATGCGTTTCGTTAATTTCACCAGAAATCTCTTTACCCTTGTAAACTACTGTTACCTTATTATAGTTCCAAGGCACAGTCTTTGTATTCACCACCGGCATTTGCACTACCGGTTTTATGATTACTGGCTCTGCACTTGCTCCTTTCACAGTTACGATCGTCTTTGCACCTGGAACTACCACCTTTAAACCTCCCATCACTACTGGCTTTGGTTTCTCAACAATTGCTTCCTCTTTCACAATTTCTTTCTCTAACTTGTCACTCGACTTTATCATCATGACGACCTGAGATGGTTTTTGATTGCCATCACCCTGCACCAGTTCTATCATATTCGTTTCGTGGTGATTCGGCAATGGATTCTGGGTAATGTTTGGGGCCTCGGGAGCCTGCACTTCAATTCTCCTCTCATCGATAAGATCTTGAATGGCATTCTTTAATTGCCAACACTTCTCAGTATCGTGGCCCAATGTTCCTGAACAATATTCACATTTGACAGAAGAATCAAGATTTTTCGGGGGTGGGTTCGGATTTTTTGGCGCGATTGGTCTCACCATCCCCAATTCTTTCAACCTGTGGAAAAGACCGGTATATGACTCTCCGAGAGGAGTGAATGTTCTTCTTGCTTTGTTTCTCCAATCAGCGTCCGGCCTGGGTCTATTCTGGTTTCGGTAAGGTTTAGGGGTTGGGTATGTATTTTGGGTATGGTACACATTGTGTGGAGCTTGAGCTCTCCACACGTGGGGTGGTGGTGGTGGATAAGCTTGGGTTTGAGGGTGATGGTAATGTGGTACAGTCGGTGGGTATGGTGGCGGTGGTGGGTTATATGGGCTTGGTGCATTGTAGGGATTTGGCGGGTAAGATGATGGTGGATTATATGGAGTTGTCGGGCTTGGTGGGTATTGGCGGTAAGGTCTGGGTGGGTTATAATGGGGGTTGCGACTCCAGGACCTGCTTTCAATGGTTGATACTTCTTCTTTCTTCTTCTTTCCCATCACTCCTCCACTTCCACTCTGTATGGCTTGGTTGGTGGCTTTGATAGCCGAAAAACTCATAATCTTGTTTGTCTTCAAACCCTCTTCTACAAAACTTCCCATTTTTACAACTTCGTTGAAACTTTTCCCGATTGCAGACACTAGATGGCCGTAGTACGTTGGCTCCAAAGCTTGCAAAAAACAGTCCACCATCTCTCCCTCTTTCATCGGTGGATCCACTCTGGCGGCCTGTTCCCTCCATCTAAAACCGTATTCTCTAAAGCTCTCTCCTGGCTTTTTCTCCAACTTGGTAAGGGATAACCTGTCGGGTATGATCTCCAAATTGTACTGAAAGTGACTAGCGAAAGCTTGCGCTAAGTCATCCCAAACGAACCATCTTGTGTGGTCCTGTCGGGTATACCATTCCAGGGCTGATCCGCTTAGACTTTGGCTGAAGTACGCCATTAACAATTCATCTCTTCCTCCCGCGCCTCTCATCTTACTACAGTATCCTCTTAGATGAGCTACCGGATCCCCATGTCCGTCGTACATGTCGAACTTTGGCAACTTAAATCCCACAGGAAGCTGCACCTCAGGGAACAAACACAGGTCTTTGTAGGCTACACTTACTTGCCCTCCTAGCCCTTGCATGTTGCGGAAAGCATTCTCAAGACTTTTGACTTTCCGAGCCATCTCTTCCTGCCCGGCACTTGCTTCTATCATAGGAGCGCGAGACTCGTGTTGTCTGAAAGTCGGCTCCGGAGGGTAATAGTGAGAATCCTGGATATGGAACATCGGTTCACTAGAAGACT
Organism: Nicotiana noctiflora; assembly: GCA_032618575.1. Lineage (NCBI taxonomy): Eukaryota > Viridiplantae > Streptophyta > Magnoliopsida > Solanales > Solanaceae > Nicotiana > Nicotiana noctiflora. The sequence goes on from JASVEL010013607.1 coordinate 168,269, forward strand.
TGTGGATAACAGCGGGCGGAGGTGCCACGTATACAGGAGCAACCTGCGGTACAGGAGGTGGTGCTTGCTTGGTTGGAGGTGGTGGCATTTGGGAGGTGGAAGCGTAGTAATGAGGGTAGTCGGGGTAGGTAGAGGATGAGTTCATTGTTGGTGGCTCCGGGTTAGGATTGGCTGGAGGGACATATGCAGGGTTAGCAGGGTAGGCTGGTAATGGTTGACCTCTTGACCAAGCTTGGTACATTTCAGCCATCTGTTGTCTTAACTTGTACATTTCTTCTTTCATCCCTGCCACATCCACGATCTCTTCTTCGTGAGCAGGGTCTACAATGGTTGCCTCGATCTCCTGGGACACGGCCTTTGTCATCTTTTTGGACCTGGTGTTGTATGGGTGGGTAGCCAGTATGCCAGTTGCCTAGAAAATCTGGACTCACAAACATCAACACTCATTAGTTGTTAGTTCATAAATAAGATGAAACGACTTTAAAAACAAACATATTTGCTCGAATCGTTATGCATCATCCCGGCCGCTGCTTATTCGAATCATCTTTCTTTTTCCGCTCTTTCCTTCTTTTCTTCTTTTCTTTTTTTTTTTTTGCTTTTTCTCTTTTCTTGCTTTTTCTCTTTTTCTTTCTTGCTTTTTCTTCTTTTTTTTTTCTTTCTTTTTCTTTTCTTTTCCTTGTCATTTTCATAATTACGCTCCTATTTATTTGCCTAGCGGATACAAAAGAAATGCCATAAAGTAAAAGAATTGGTAACAAAACTTTGTTTTCTCATTGATAATTCGAAACCTTGATTACAAAGTGATGTTTAAGCAAAGGAAAATAAGAGATGATGCATGACCTAAGAGTACATTAATGCACCTAGTGCCCGCGAGGCATCGTTCGGCCTTGCCGCGGGCCTATATGCTAAACCCCTTTGAAGCCTTTCCAGGTCGGCCATGACTTGTTGTACAAAAAACTTCACTGCAGATACAAAAGTCCTCCGAGACATATCTTCACAAAGCTGGGTCTTCCGGGTGATGTACTGGGCGATGCGAACAATCTTTTCTCTGATGACCCCTTTTTCTTGCAATAACCTGCTTATTTGTTGATTGCGAGCGTCCAAGACCTGTTGGTTGTCCTTTTGCACCTGTTGTAGCTCTAATTTTAATCTAACCATGGTCGTGTAGCAATATTCTCTTTCTTCCTCAAGATCTCTGATAATCTTGTTGCTCTTGGCCGTGGCTGAGATTAATTTCTTTCTAAGCTGGACTACTTCAGCATCATGCTTGTCTTGCAGTTGTTGAACCAATTTGGCTCTCTTCTCAACATCTTTATCCATTTGCTTCCGAGCCATGACTAACTCTTTCTCCGCTTTATCCAAATCGAAGCTATAGTCATTTACCTTTCTCCGGAGAATCTCAATTAACTTTTCATCCCGAGCCGAGCGAATTGGGGTCTCGGATGCAATTTTCATTTGAGCCATTTGAGCTTTCAACATCTCATTTTCTTTCTTCAACTGCTTCTTCTCCACTTCATCGGACGCCGCTTGTAAACCGCTTTCGAAATGAAGATTTCTCAGCTTATCTTCCAACAGACTGATTTTGGCCTTATATTCCTTTTCCTTGGCCGCCCATTTCAGATTTTCCTCGGATTGCTCTATCAGGTCTTGCAAGTGAGGTCTCTTTGAAAGACGTTCATGTTCAACCCCTCGTCGGTACCACGTGGAGTACCCAGGTGATATCTCCCCCTTTGCTCTATTCGGCACACAAGTATCAATCTTCAGATTTTGGCATTCGTTCCAGATTTGCCGGATTTTTGCTTCCGGGAATTGCCCGTCTGGACCAATCTCCACGGCCCGCACACTGAGGTCTCCATCTCTTGGAATAATCTGACACCGCCCCAACTGTCGCAAAGTTCTGTATGGAGCATAAGGTTGTATACTCTTCAAACCCATGATCAAAAACGGCGATCCCTCCGTTGGCATGTATATCACCTCGTCAAGAGGTAACCAGTCATACGTCCAATCGATTTGACCGTCGGTTAGCGATCGAAGATACACAATCCAGCCTTGGACTCCCTCGGGCAACTTTACTTCTTTTGTCCTCGCATTGAACTCTTCCAAACATGTCCGATCGGCCGAACCATAGCTCGAGAATGAAGGGTGGTGGCACAGATGCTCAATTAGCCAGATTTGCAAGATCAAGTTACACCCTTCGAAGAAAGTAGCCCCCGCTTTGCACGCGGTCAGAGCTCGATAGATATCCGCAACAATCATTGGGGCCAAAGTACAGTTTTCTTGCACTATCAGTGTGGTAGCTACCCCGGCGACTTTTATATTGATATGGCCATCTTTCCTCGGGAATATAACAACTCCAAGAAATGCCACCAAAAATGCGAACCTCCGGTGTTCTTCCCATTTCGCCCGGTTGGACTTACAACATAATTTGTTGGTCGGGTCGTTGAAACCCCCAACGTGTCCAAACCTGTTGTAGATGAAGCTTAAAGAACAAAATCCATCGGCCAAATCTTCATTATGAACATTCCGGGCAATTTTCAAAGAGTCGAGGAAACGATGTACTGTCACCATCCTCGGAGATACCGGATATTTTCCTTTCAGCGGAACCTCGGTCTTCCCAATGTAGAAGGCAATCTCCTCTAAAGTAGGGGTAAGCTCAAAATCTGGGAAATGGAATACGTTGTGTGCCGAATCCCAAAACGAGACCAACGCTCTAATTACATCACCTCGAGGAACTATTTCGAGTAACCCAGTAAGGCCTTTCAAGTACTTTTTGACCCAATCTTGACCATCGGATCCCATGTCCTGCCACCATAACCTCAACTCCAAAGGGATTTTATTTAGGGAAAATTGTTCATTCATCATCGTGCTCGTCCTGCACATTTATTAAGGTAATTTTATTTAGAAAAAAGAAAAATCTTTTTCAATGCAAGTTTTCAATTTTTCAATAAAAAGAAAAGAAAATAACTTTCGAAGTGGCCATTTTTGCAAAAACAACCTTCCATCGTCCTTTCGGAACCTTCGGCCATTTCCAAAAATAGCAATCACCTCGATTATTTGAAAAGAAAATCTTTTTGGTCTTTTTTTTTTAAAAGTGTGGTTGGACCCGTTTAAGGGTTGCCTACGTATCCCACCTAATGGCGAGAATCAAACCTGCGTAGTTCGGTCAGATTATTTGACCAATTATTTCAGAAAATGTTCCACCTATTTTTCAAATTTTCAAATTCTTCCATGTACCTATTTTCTAAAAATCATTATTTTCCTCTCTCTCTTTTCCCTTTTTCAACAATTTTCCAATCTCGGGATTTTTGCCGGTCCGCATAACGATCAAGGACAATAAAATGCAACACATAGCATGCTCGGTCTTTTCAATACCGGTTCACCTGTCCTAGACGGACCCAACCCCTGTGTTGAGTCCCCTAAGTCAAATATGATGCAAATAATCGTCCTAGACCTATGTTCAAAATCTTTCGATTTCATGGATTGCTAGACCGTGTACCCGAGCAGACGACTCGAATCGAGGAGGGGCTACGTACCGGTGACCCGCGGAGTCAATCGGCTTTGTAACTTATCCGGCCTCTATTGTTCTTAATTTAAGGTGACTTTTAACAGAAAGGGGAGTCTCAACCAGTAAGCACATCCCCGAGGGAGAAGAGAGAAGGGTTTTCGGCACAATTTTATATACAGTCCACATAATATCAAAGCGATAAAGCACATAGCATGTTATTCAAATCATATAATTAAGTCAAATAAAACGCAAACGGCAGTTCTAAGGAGCTCGAGTTCTTAAACCCCGAAATCGAAATTCAGGGTTGGGTCCCCAGCGGAGTCGCCAGAGCTGTCACACCTCCCTTTTTACTACCCCGTACAATGCGTAGGATGTATAAATACACTTGTAGGGTATACCCCGACGCTCAATTACCCGATACGGATAAAATAACGTAAGGGAAGGAGTTTTTCCAATTTAAGGACAATCGGTTCGGGATATATTTAGAGATTAATCAGAGTCGCCACTTGGGAATGACAATGGTGTCCCAAGTCACCGGTTAATCCCGAATCCGAGGAATTTTGACTCTTTGAAATGTATGCGAAGCAGAGGTCCGGATAAGGAACTCTGTTAACCCGGGAGAAGGTGTTAGGCACTCCCGGATTCCGTGGTTTTAACACGGTCGCTCCACTGTCGTTCTTGACTTTTGTTTGACTCAGTTATAAATTTTAACAACATGATGTGTTTTTACGTCAAATATTATTTTTAAGGAATTTGCGGTATCGCGAAAACACGCCTCGAGTCATACCGCAACCGGTACGCCTATGACTTTTGGTGTGTTTCGGCTTTACCGAGATTTGGATTTGAGTCGCACCAGGTGCGCACTCGTTCATAGGAAGGTATATTAAAATCGTGCCCTAAAGTATCGTCTATCGGCTTTTAAATCTTTTGGGATAAGCTATGGAATTAGCTATTAGCTTTCCCGGGTCTATTTGTGTTATATAATTACTAAATGGGGGCCCCGGTGTTATTCGAGCGAGGCTCGTCCCAAATTATTTATTAAAGGATACTAATATTTGGCTAAGTTTTCTATATTTGTTTTTGCCTTAATCGTAATACTAATTTTATAGTAATCCAGGCCCGTCGAATTCTTATTACTTATTGGGCCTGGTCTTCTTTCATTTATGTACGTGGACTGTTTGGGTACTCGAAGCCCAGTCCTTTCGACTTCTTCTTGCTGGCTTTCTTAACTTCGCATAACAATTTGGGCCCATAATGTACATTGAGCTTAATCTAAATAATAATTACAGTGATTGAAGTAAAAGAACAGAGACACTCATTTGAAACAAAAGCATTTTATTTACTCAGTAAAAAGGTCAATACATCAATTCATCACATATCAATTACAAATCAGTTACTGATTTTCATATATCAAAACTAATAGGCTGCTTCTTATTGTACTAATGTTTAAAATCAATACTGAATCTGAGAAAGGCTATTTACAGGGAAAACTTTGAAGAATTACTAATCTAATTAACTGGGAATATGGATTAATTAATTAGCTATGTTCGTTATTACATTTTTTGACTGAACATTTTAACATTATAACATGATTCAATACCCAGTTATCTTTTTCCATAGCCTACTACAGATTTTGTTCCTGATCTTCGAATTTAGACTAACAACGATTATACCGTCTGATTGTTCCATGGTTCGACTTTAAATATCTATAGGTGAATGACTCTAAGACTTGTGCATAATTATACTACTGATTCCCTTATGACTCATTTTATTATTAGATTATTAGTCCAAAACACGAACGAATCACTGCTTGACCTAACATTTTTCCCTTTTACTACTTATTATTACTTAAATGTAAATCAGTGATAATGCAACTAACTATACGGTCAAGTGTTTATAAATTAATTTATGTTTTAAGTTTTTTCTAATTAAACTAAGTGTTAAGCTAGCTACGCTACACTACCACTATACTACTAACTATTACATTGTTTCTATTCTTGTTCTTCAGCTACTACACTATTACAATCACAAATCTGCACTATACTTTACTAACAGTTTGAACTAGAACAGAATTAAAAGAAATCATCAGCATTCAAATCAGATCCTTGAACTTCATTTATCTATACTTCAGCATTACATTTTGAGTGAGCAGAGTATGTACCTGATTCAGCCAAAAAGAATCAATGAGTTCTAGGGGATCAGGTAAGCAAGTAACAGCAGGGTTTGAAACAGCAATGCAACAGTAAGAAGACACAGCAACAGCAACACAACAACAATAGGAGAATAACCCAGCAAAACGAGCTAAGAAACCCAGCAAGAATAGATTAAACCCAAAGCTCTCACACACGGAATTTCCAGAATTAATGACTGCTAAATTGCTATGTTTTCCTAGTATTTCTTCTCAACAATTAGCTCAAGTATGAATTTCAGATTGTTCTACTGTGGATCCCCTTTTTTCAGCCCCTCTTTTGAGATATTTATAGCTAACCTTTTAGGGCTGAATGCTTGGGGAGGAAGTAATGGGATTAATCCCACTTCCCCCCTCCTAAAATTACCTATTCTACACTTTAGTCCCATTTTCAGTTACTAAAATCCTTCCAGCATGTGCTGGAAGGTTCTAAAGATTCTCTTTTATGGCCTTTTACTAGTATAACCTTAGGGGTTTGAGATTTTTACTGATTTCCCATTTTTAGGAGACCATTATACCCCTAAATCTCTGCAAAATTGCAGAAATCAGGAGTATAAATGTCCCTATTACCCTCCTAAGTTCTTACTAGTTACTATTTTACCTTTTCAACTCCCAATTGTGCCCCTAAGAGCACTGCTGAATTACTAACTTACCTAGGGCAGATTTCAGCTTGATTTGAACCTATTTAACTAATAGCCAGCCCTGGTATTAGTATTTAAGGGCTGGCCAGGTTTATTCTTAAGAGCTATTTCAACTTTAGCCACTTTTAAACCAATTTCAGTCAATTAAGACTATTTATTCCTAATTAAAGCTAATTGCAGGCATAGCCTGTTTTATTGTTATGATTAACCTATTTAAAAGTTAACCAGTCTCAAGTTGAGACTTAGCTTGGGCTATCAAAGCCATATACTGAACAGCTGGGCCCAAAACCTTTACAGGTTTGGCCACTTTGCTGTTCAGGGCTCAATATAGAGCCTGGGCTAGTCTGCATTTGCAGACATAGCCCTTTGCACAACCAGACACTGTTAAACAGTGAGCTGTGTGTTAGGGCTCACAGAATTGGTCAACCTTTGCAAGGTTGACCATTCTTAGGCCAATTATTAAACTTGTAGCCTATTTTTGTTCATTTTCAGTTTATGTCCTATTTCAAAACTAACCACTTAATGAGACTTAGCAATTAGCAGCTATAACCAATTCACCTAAGCATGAAAGCATTAACAGTGTTCAATTGACAAGGAACTATTGCAGTTTTAGCCATTTCAACATATAATTATACACATAACCACATGAAACCAAACAAGATTTATCAACTAATCAAAATTCAGAAGAGAATAGATAATGTTGAGTTTTAATCAGTGACTCACAAACTCAATCTCACATGGCAAAGTGTCAATTAAGATCAAATAGGCTTAACCACAATCAATTCATGTCAAGTGATATACTGGAAAGAACCCCAAAACACTTAGCATTCATGGGTATAGACACATAGACACTAAAACTCTCAGAAAACAGCCAACAAGGGAATAAAATAGAACTTATTTTAAACAGGAGAGCAATGGACTAAGCATGGCAATCAAAATCCCTTTTCAAGTACTAAGCCTAGTCTTAATGATCATAAAAATGAAGAAGAGAAGGATATAGTGAAGAAAACAGAGGAGAATTCAATCAGGATACTTCAAAAACAAGAAAAGAAAGCTACACCATGAAAGCTAAAAGAGGCCCAGTCCTATGAATTGTAACAATCAAAGGCAACCAGAGTGGTCATAATAACTTAAGCCTGATTTCAAACATAAGTCAAAGATCAAACGTCATGCTTTTGCCATGAATCAGTACTCAACAGTTAAAGTGACACAAAAGGATGGACTTCTCAATCTTAGAACAAAAAAAACCAGGTGACCAAACCAGGCATATAACAGATAGAGTCTTATCACTAACAGGTCCAAAAGAACACAGGGACACATAGGAGATGAACCAGTTGGGAAATCAGTGTGGTCACAGAGAAAAAACAAAGACTCCCAGCATGAGAAGATGAGCAGAAGGGTCCTAGACTAACATGAGCAGCACAGGACAGAAATGAGAGAAGAGTCACAGACAGAGAGCCAAGAATAGCCTTACAACTATCATATGAAATGCAAATCAATCAGAACATGCAAGGCATCATGAAGAGAAAAGCAATCATGCTTGTTGAACACTATCGAATCAATAACCCCAATACCAAGAAGATGAAGAAGAAAATATAGACTCTTAAACTCAGAAGAAGCAGAATATACATAGAATTCTAGTGATAAACAATCAAACACTGGATAATAGAAAGATGATTATAAACCCTAATACTAACAGGATCTTGAAAGAACAGGTTAAAGCATACGAAATCAAGCAAATAAGGCATGAAACAAAAAAGAAACTAAGGTGATAATCTACGTCTATTGGAGAAACATGCAAAGCAATTAATGACGAACAGAAACAAACAACATTCATAAGCATGCAAAATCAAACTAAATACACAAAATCAAACAAAAAGAAAGCAGACAAGGGACCAGGGACTTAGCTCGCGGGGCCTGTCCCCCGAGCTTCCTAATCTCTTTCTTTTCCTCTATTTTTTTCTAATCCTTCAGACTCTCCAGACCTTTCTTCTTGTTTCTTTTTTTTTTTTTTATTCATTCCCAGATTCTTTTCTCTTTTTCCTTTTCTGTTTCTTCTTTCAAGGCTTAAAGGCTAAGCCTTTTGAGGTTTGAGTTACAGGGGTGTTTTAAGGGGTGTAAAAGATAAGGTCTTGAGGTGGTTTTGATTTTGGGGTCGCCGGAGTTAGGGTTCCGACGACCCTTTTCGGGATATTCGAAGCGATACGGGAAGATTCGAGGGTAGTCATTGGTATGAGTGGATAGATCATGAAGAGAGGAAGAGATCGGCATTAGTTTTAGGTGGTGGTTCATTGTTTGGGTGGTCACCGGTGTAACTCCGGTGACCGAGGTTTTGAAGAGCAAGGTATTTTTTTTTTGGGGTTTTGGGTGAAGAAGATGGAGATGAAGAAGGAGAAGACGAGGGGAAGGATGAGAAGAGCCGGCGACCACCGTAGGAAGTGGTGGCCGTCATGGCTTCTGTGAGGTTGAAGAAGGAGATGAAGAAGATGAGAGAGGCGGCCGCTATTAGGGTTTTGAATTGGGCAAAATGAACGGCCGTCTTCAGACAAGGCCTTTATATAGGCCACACGTCCCAGATAATCTCAGCCGTCCATTGAAGAGAGATCAACGGCTGAGGACGGGCGTTACTAAAACGCCATCGTTCCGTCACTTATGAGACCAAAGTGTTCGGCCGTTGGATTAAGTCACACGGACGGTTAAGATCAAGTCTCCCATAATTAATTAAACCAATAATTCCACTAAATATCTCGGCCGTTAGATCAATGAAGTTGGACGGCTGGGATCAAATCAATTAAAAGCCTGGACCGGGTCTGATTTGGGCTCAAGAACTGGGCCAACGATTTGAGTCCAAAATGGCCCAGTTTATTATACCAAACATACCTTGTATTTTTCTGGTATTTCAATTATTTTTATGTATTTTCTTTTATACTTTTTTTTTCTTTTCTTTTCTTTTATGAAAAATTATAAATCCTAATTTACTACCTACTCTAATTTCCTAATATTTTTTGCAATTTTTCTGCTATTTTTCCCTTTATTTTCTCCTATTTAAGCTATTTTGCTAATTTGCTAGTTAACTAAACTAACAAACTAATTACTACTATTTTTGATTTTTTCTAATTTTTACTTATTCAAACACACAAAAATATAACCAATTTCAAACAAAGCAATTAATTGCACTCAAAAATATATTTATTTTAATTTTGGAATTATTTGCTTGGTGCAAAAATCATGTGCTCACAATGAGTCTAAAACTACTTGTGTTACAAGGTATGACTCATATGAATTCCTTGTTATGCCGTTCGGGTTGACAAATGCGCCTGCTACTTTTTGCAATCTGATGAATGATGTGTTGTATGAGTACTTGGATGACTTTGTCGTTTTCTACTTAGATGACATTCTTATCTATAGTGACCTTGGATGAACATATGTCACACTTGATTAAGGTTTTGTCTCGTTTGAGGAGTACCTACTTTATGTGAACATGGAAAAGTGTGAGTTTCCTAGATAGGAGATAGATTTTCTTGGGCTCTTGGTGAGCCAAAATCAGGTACGGATGGACCCGAACAAGGTGCAGATCATTATGGAGTGGTAGGCTCCTAATTTTATGAAAGAGTTGGGTCTTTCCTTGGGTTAGATAATTACTATCGGAAGTTCATTGCTGGCTATTCAAAGAAAGTTGCTCCGTTGACGGATTTGTCGAAGAAGAATGTTAGTTGGGCATGGTCAGAAAAATGCAGTGGTGCATTTGAGATGCTGAAAAAAGCTATTGCCTCAGAACTTATCTTGCGGCATCCTGATTTTGAACTGCCTTTAAAGTTCATATTGATGCTTCCGACAAAGCTGTTGGAGGTGTGTTGGTTTAAGAAGGCCACCCAGTGATGTTTGAAAGTAAAAAATTGAATGAAGCAAAGCAAATGTATTCAGATCATGATAAAGAAATGGTTATTGTGATCCATTTCTTGTTGATTTAGCGTGTCTATTTGTCGGGAACAAAATTCATCCTGAGGACGGGTAATGTGGCTAATACATTTTTTAGACACAAAAAAAGCTAAGTCCGAAGTAGGCTCGTTGGCAAGAATTCTTGGCATAATATGATTTTATTTGGGAGCACAACCGGGGAAAACACGACCAAGTTGCTAATGCTTTGAGTCGGAAAGAGGTATTTGCTGTTGTTTTTTCTATTACTTGACTTGAATCTGATTTTTATCATAAGATCAAGTCGTGTGCTGCTAATGATCCATTGTACATCAAAATAATGAATCATGTGAGAGAAGGGATGGTAGGCGGTACTGGATTGAGGACAATCTCCTCTATTTCAAAGTACGGGAGAATCGTGGTGCACTTGGTGCTGGGTTGCATCGTGAACTATTGAAAGAGACGCATAGTACTCTATAGTGTGGTCATCTAGTAATTAAAAGGATGAAGGTTCTACTGTCACGATACTACTTTCGCCTAAGATAGAGCATGATGTGGAAGCTTACATGAAGAGTTGCCTTGTGCGCCAGCTTGAAAAAACTGAGCGAAAGAAAGAGGCGGGTTTGCTGCAACATCTGCCTATTCTAAAAGAAACATGGCAATCTATTTCTCTGGATTTTATTAGCAGATTCACTAAGTTTAATGGGTTGTATTCAATTATGGTTGTGGTCTATAAGTTTTCAAAGTATTCTATTTTTATTGTTGTCCCAATTGAATGTCCCTCAAAGGTTATTCTGAGTTATTCTCCAAGAACATGGTTCAGTATTTTGGAATGCCACATGATGTGATTAGTGACAGAGATGCACGATTTACAGGTCAGTTCTGAACCTATTTGTTCAATCTGATGGGTACAAACTTGAAGTTTTTAATGGCAAATCATCTCATAACTGATGGCCAAACCGAAAGAATCAATCATCTACTAGAAGAGTACTTAAGACATTTCTTGACTGCTAGTCAACAAAACTGGACAAATTTACTAGACTATGCATAATTCTCTTATAATTTGCACAAGTCTTCAGCAATAAAGAAGATTCCATTCAAGATTATTTTGGGAAAGCAGCCTACATAACCAACAAAGATTGCACAATAGAAAACTAGGGGTAAATGTCCAGCTGCATACCACTATTGTTTGGATAGACAAGCTATGATGGAAGAAGCAACATATAACTTGAAAGTGGCACAAAATGTATGAAGAAGTATACTGATCGGAACAAGCATCTATTGGGGTTTAAAGTAGGTGACAAAATTCTAATAAAACTTACTCTGTAGATTTGAAGAAGATTGACAGCCGGGTTACACATAGAGCTTTGGTTTCAAGGTATGATGGACCCTTTGAAGTTGCAGAAAAGGTTGGTGAAGTTGCTTACCGACTGAAGCTTCCTAAGATAATGAAGATTCACCCGACTTTCCATGTGAGATTGTTGCGACCAAAAATACTCACACAAGTGCACGTGATCGTCAAGTAATAGAGTAGTGAGTAGAGTATCGTTCCCACGAAGACTTGTGATCAACTACTGACTGATTCCAACCCAATTACTTTATCTATCTAAGAGATTATTCACAAAATAAAGATGTAATTGTTTTACTATCTAAATTATTAAGAAATAATCTAACTAGAGCAATTAACCAAATGAATAGCAATTCCAAGTAACAAACAGTAAGAGAGAATATTCCAGGGTCATGTGCTAGTTAACAATCTTGTTGTGTTCTTAGCTTAAATGACTAATCGATTTATCTGAGTTATTGATTGACATGGTTTATATTACTCATAAGAATGTGTCGAGTTCTTACTCGCCTATTCAAGTTAACTCAATGTCTATATGTCTATGTAATTAAGATTAACAAGAACGCATTTATAGTTCCTGTATATTAACCAAGCAAGGCAATTGGGTATATGTCTATCCCAAATGCAAATCCGTTCTCCGAGGCTCGGGTTCAAGAACTTGCTCTATTTAATTCTATATGCAACCTAAAGTTTCCACTTTCGAGTTCAACTCTAGATTCGTAGATAGTATTTTATTGTTAGATACTCAACAAAAAAATTAACAGCAGAATTAAATACTTTGTCAAATTAAACCTCAAACAACAACATTCTTGTTTTACCTATGACCCTAGAACAATAGGTTTTAGCTACTCATACTGGTGTTCATCATAAATAGATTCAATTTCATCATAATTAACAAAAACAAAGAGAAGAAACAAAGAACTTGATGATCCAAATCCCCCATTGCCTCTTGCCTCTCTATTTCTTGCTTTAGCTATGAAAACCTTGATAATTTGACCTTGGGCGAGCTTGACTTTATATAGGTTAAGTAGGTTTCGTTCAAGATTTTCAATTTTACCCCCAACTAGATCTTTTTCGGACCGGCACCATGCAGTTTTCATGAGCCTTTCTGACTCGTCTTGTAATACGTGCGAACTCTGTGCGACTTCGCGCTCCTGGGGCTTGATTTCTTCCAATTTTTTGTCTATTTTTGCATGCACTCAACTCCGAGGGATCATTTTGCTCATAACACATTCCAATAACCTCTTTGTGACGACCCAAAGGTCATCACTTATTTTTATTAATAATTTCAAGCTTTTGAGGCCTTGAAAACCTCATTCTATGTTGCCTCGATTTACGTGCACAATCCGAGCATGTAGCCGGAAAGATTCTGTGATAGAAAATATGAATTCTATGAGAAATTTGGATAAAAATGATATTAATATTGATATGGTTGACTTCGGTCAAATTTTTGGTAAACGGACCCGGACCCGAGATTGGATGGTCCCGAAAGGTCCGTAGGAAAATATGGGACTTGGACATGCGTCCGGAGTCGAATTCCGAGGCCTAGAGCCCAAGTTATGAATTTTTCCGTGAAATTGTTTTTGATGTAATTATTAAAGGAAAATGAATTAATTGACCTTGGTATCGGGCTCGTATTTTGGTTCCGACGCCCGGTACAAGTCTTAAATATTATATATGTGCTTTCTGCAAAGTTTGGTGACATTTGGATGTCATTTGATATGTTTTGGACCTTGAGTTCCAAGTTTGAAAGTTTTGAAAACCAAAAGAATGAAAATCATGAACTTGAGGCTTGATTTGATGAAAACGATGTGATATTGGCGATGTGATCGCACGAACAAGTTCGTAATGTGTTTTTGAAGTTGTGTACATGTTTGGTTGGGAGCCCGGGGGGCTCGGGTAAAGATTTGATAGGCCATAGGATCAATTTCTGAATTTATGCACTGCTGGTTTTCACCCAGCTGTTGGCTTCGCATTTGCGAAGAATTTCTCGCAAATGCGAAGAAAGCAGGTCAAGGCTGGGTTCGCAAATGCGAACCCTTTATCGCAAATGCGATGTTTGCCAGAAACAAGCCAAGTTCGCAAATGCGAACAAAGGGTCGCAAATGCGATCCTGGCATACCTGGGCCAGAGTTAGCAATTGCGAAATTAACCTCGCAAATGCGAGGCCTTCAGTATGTTGCCTGGCTTCGCAAATGCGAAGCATTTGTCGCAATTGCGACAAAACCCAGAAGCCTAGCTTGTTCGCAAATGCGAACATTATTTCGCAAATGCGAAACCCCCAGCATTTGCCTTGGCTTCGCAAATGCGAACAAATGTTTGCAAATGCGAACTTTCCATCCTTAGCTTATTTTTCAAACTCCAGAAATTGGTCGGGGTTCGCAATTGCGAACCCATGTATGCAAATGCGAACACAGAGACCTGTAAATCACGATTTCCAGCTTCATTCTTCACATTTCACAACCCAAAAACACCCATTGGCGATTATTCACGAACTCCCTCTTCTTCAAAACAATTGTATACTTGAACTCGTGGGGGATGGGTAACCGGATTTTGGTTCGAACCCGGAATTCCGACCATGTGGGCCCGGGGTCGAAATTCACTATTCCGGGCAGAATGTTGTAAAAGTTGTAATTGGCCTTATGAATTAGTTTGTTGAGTAGTATTGATGATATTAAATCAAATATGTATAGATACGATTGGATTTGAGACAAATTTGAAAGGAAAACGCATTGCCACGGATTGAATTGTTCATAAACATTCGAGGTATGTGTTTGTTCTATCCTAGCTTGAGGGAATAGGATTATGTGCTATGTGTTATGTGATCGAGTGCGGTGTATGGGCTGTGGTGACGAGCATCCATACTCTGGCGTCTAGCATGACCGTGAGTCGTTGTTAATACATGTTGTGGGACATATTTGAATATAAATTGTTGAACCCTTGCCGGGTTGTAGAAGTGTTATTGTTCTCTCTTGTTGAGACTTGTTGTGAAGATGATTGTTGATTGCCCTTGTTGGGACGGTTTATGATTTCTTGTTTCATTCTTTGCCCTTAACTGTGATTGTTATTTGGGTGAGGAAGAGTGATAATGCACGAAGGGTGATGCCGTTCCTTGATTTATGATAATGCACGAAGGGTGATGCCGTGCCTTGATTTATTATTTATGCACGAAGGTTAATGCCGTGCCTTGTTATTGATTATGCACGAAGGTTAATGCCGTGCCATGTTTTATTGATTATGCACGAAGGTTAATGCCGTGCCATGTTTTATTGATTATGCACGAAGGATCATGCCGTGCCTTGTTATTGAACCATGTACGAAGGATCATGCCGTACCATGGATGTGAGGATGAGAGTAAAAGCACGAAGGGTGATGCCGTGCACTTTATTTTCTTATTTGGTGAGGATGAGAGTAAAAGCACGAAGGGTGATGCCGTGCAACTACTTGCTATTCCTTGACTTAATATTACTTGTGTTTCCATTATACTTTGTTTTCCTTGTGAACTTATTAACTGTTGTTAATTGTTGAGTTCTTTTGAGATATTCCTTATTGTGTTATTACTTGGTTAATTCTTGTTATTTGTGGTACACATATATATGGAACTGCACAGGTTTATGTGGGTGTCTGGTCTTAGGCATGTCACTACTTCGCCGGGATAGGCCAGGCACTTACCAGCACATGGGGTCGGTTGTGCTGATACTACACTTCGTGCGTTTTTGCACAGGTCCAGGTTACGATCAGGAGCAGCAGCAGTAAATCGATTGCGTGGGAGTTGATCATATTTGAGACCGAGGTAGCTTGCAGACGTCCGCAGGCCCGGCGTCTCTCTCTTTACTTATGTTACTAGTTGTAGTCTCCTTGTTCCGAGACAAACATATTATGTTATATTTCTTTCAGACTTTTATGTGTAGTATTCAGTAGTAGTTCGTGAGTTGGTGACTCCATGTCTTGGGTAGAAGATTTCAGTATGGTTTTACCTTGAAACTACTTAATACTATTTCGATAATGTCTTCCGCACTTATTTAATTAAGTTATGGTTTGTTGATAAATTAATTATGAAATTTTATTAAAAACAGGATAGTATGAATACGGTGGCTTGCCTAGCTACCACGAGTAGGCGCCATCACGATCCCGATGTTGAGAAAAAATCCGGGTCGTGACAAGTTGGTATCAGAGCTCTAGGTTACATAGGTCTCACCACTCACGAACAAGCTTAGTAGAGTTTGAGAGGTAGGTACGGAGACGTCTGTACTTGTCCTCCAGAGTCTATTGAGTTAGGAAAGAGTCTTTTATTTGTTTCTATTTGTCGTGCGATTTGTTCCTCAAATACTGATTGAAGTTTTATTCTGTCCTTTCGCAGATGGTGAGGACACGCGCTTCTTCGTCCGCTGACCAGCAGCCCGAGCCCCAGGCAGCTCCCGTGAGGGGCCGAAGCCGTATCGGAGGCCGCGGTAGGGGTAGAGCTCAGATCCAGGCAGCTACTCTGGAGGTGGAACCTCATATTGAGATTGACGAGGAGGTTCTAGTCCCCGCAGCTCCAGTGGGCCCAGCTCAGGTCCCAGGAGAGGCTTTATTTACCCTGGATCTTCGGGATGCTTTGGTCAGAATAGTGGGTTTTATGGACAGCGTTGCTAGAGCAGGTTTATTACCAGTTGCACTAGCCACTTCTCAGGCTGGAGAGGGACCCAGACTCCTATTGCTCGTACTCCGGAGCCAGTAGCTCCTCAGCCTCGGGCACCGGTGGTTTAGCCAGCTGTGGCCACTTAGTCAGGTACCACAGCTCAGGCCGGATATGGGGCGGCCATGACTTCTGATTCCTTATGGAGACTTGATCGGTTCTCCAAGCTGTTTACCACTACTTTCAGCGGTGCCACATCAGAGGATCCTCAAGGTTTCTTATTCAATTGCCATGAGATTCTCAAGACTATGGGGATCGTGGAGTCAAATGGAGTTGACTTCTGTACATTCAGGCTTTTAGGATCCGCCAAGACTTGGTGGAGGGATTATTGCTTGACTCGACCAGCAGGGTCCCCAGCTTTATCATGGGATCAGTTTGCAAAGCTATTTCTGGAGAAGTTTCTCCCTGCTACTCAGTGGGATGTACTTCGGAGGCAGTTTGAGCGCCTCCATCAGGGCACTATGACGGTCACACAGTATGAGACGAGATTTGTCGATTTGGCTCGTCATGCAGTGGTGATACTTCCCACAGAGCGGGAGAGGGTCCGCGGGTTTATAGATGGGCTTAATCAACCAATTAGACTCCAGATGGCTATGGGCGTGGGGAGTGACATATCATTTCAGGAGGCAGCTAATGCAGCACGTAGAGTTGAGATGGCTCTTGCTAGGGGAGGCGGTTATTCTTTAGATAAGAGGCCTCGTCATTCAGGCAGGTTTGGTGGTTCTTCCTCTGGTGGTAGAGAATCCTTTGATAGAGGCCAGTCTTCCAGGCCTTTTCATTTCGCCCTTCAGGCTTCACAGGGTGGACCAGGAGATCGTGGGTTTCATGGGCATTATTCAGATCAGGCCTCCTATTAATGCTCGGCCTCTTCGGAGTGTTCGTGGAGGCCATTCACGTCGTCGGGGCCAGCAGCCCTATCGGTCCAAGAGTTGCTACGGTTGTGGTGACCCGGGTCATTTTATCAGGCTGCCCTCGAGCAACGGGCAACTCTCGGCAGCGGGGTCCTCGTCCTATGATTCAGGCCCCAGCTGACCCTCAGCCTGCCCAGCCAGCGAGAGGCGGGGGTAGAGATTATAGAGGTGGAGGTCGAGACCGTAGAGGTGGAGACCGTCCAGCCAGAGGTAGAGGTCAGCCAGTTGATGGTCGTCCTAGAGACGCAGCTCAGAGGGGAGGTGCAGATCCCCGATTATATGTTTTACCAACCAGGCCAGAGGCAGAGGCATCAGATGTCGTGATTACAGGTACCATTCTTGTGTGTGGCAGAGGTGCTTCAGTATTATTTGACCCTGGATCTACATATTCATATGTGTCTTCCTACTTTGCACCGTATTTGGTCGTGCCCAGCTATGCTCTGGATATTCTAGTTTATTTGTCTACACCGGTGGGTGACTCCATTGTAGTCGACCGAGTGCATCGTTCGTGTGTAGTTATATTTGGGGGTCTTGAGACTCGTGTTGATCTGTTGCTTTTGGATATGGTGGATTTTGATGTCATATTGGGGATGGACTGGTTGTCCCCATACCATGCTATTCTAGATTGTCATGCTATGACTGTGACCTTAGCCTTGCCAGAATCACCCCGACTAGAGTGGAAAGGTACCTCAAGCCACTCCGTTCGTACTGTTATTTCCTATGTTAAGGCTCGACGCATGGTCGAGAGGGGTGTCTAGCTTATCTGGCTTATGTTCGCGATTCCAGCGTAGAGGTTCCTTCCATTGAGTCAGTCCCTATTGCACGGGAGTTTCCTGAGGTTTTTCCTTCAGATCTGCCGGGCATGCCACCCGACAGGGATATTGATTTCTGTATTGATCTGGCACCGGGCACTCAGCCCATCTCTATTCCACCCTATCGTATGGCCCCGCCGGAATTAAAAGAGTTGAAAGATCAGTTGCAAGACCTTCTTGAGAAAGGCTTTATCAGGCCCAGTGTTTCCCCATGGGGAGCACCTGTATTGTTTGTGAAGAAGAAGGATGGCTCGATGCGAATGTGTATTGATTACCGGCAATTGAACAAAGTGACAATAAAGAATAAGTATCCACTGCCGAGGATTGATGATTTGTTTGACCGGCTCCAGGGAGCGAGGGTATTCTCTAAGATAGACTTGAGGTCAGGCTACCATCAGCTGAAGATCAGGGCGGCTGACATTCCTAAGACAGCCTTTCGCACTAGATTTGGGCATTATGAGTTCTTGGTCATGTCCTTCGGGTTGACCAATGCCCCAGCAAGCATTCATGGAGTTGATGAATTAGGTATTCAGGCCTTAGTTAGATCCGTTCGTGATAGTCTTTATAGATGACATCCTAGTATACTCCCGCAGCTAGGAAGAGCACGAGCAGCACCTCAGAGTGGTTCTTCAGACTCTGAAAGATAACCGACTATATGCCAAATTTTCTAAATGTGAGTTCGGTTGAGTTCGGTAGCATTTATGGGTCACATTATATCGGTGGAAGGTATTCGAGTGGACCCAAAGAAGATTGAGGCGGTCCGGAATTGGCCTCGACCATCTTCGATGATCGAGATCCGCAGTTTCTTGGGATTAGCAGGTTACTACCTGTCGATTTGTAGAGGGTTTTCTTCATTGCGGCCGCGATGACCGAGTTGACCCGGAAGGGTGTCCGGTTCCGGTGGTCGGAGGAGTGTGAGGCGAGCTTTCGAAGCTCAAGACGGCCTTGACCACCGCGCCGATGTTGATACTACCTACGGGTGCGGGGCCTTATACGATTTATTGTGACGCATCTCGTACAGACTTGGAGCGGTATTGATGCGGGATGGTAAGGTTATCACTTATGCTTCGAGGCGGTTAAAAATACATGAGAAGAATTATCCAGTTCATGATCTTGAGTTAGTAGCAGTGGTTCATGCCTTAAAGATCTGGAGGCATTATCTATATGGTGTTACATGTGAGGTGTACACTGATCACAAAAGCCTACAGTACTTGTTCAAGCAAAAGGAGCTAAATCTACGACAGCGGAGATGGTTAGAGTTGCTAAAAGACTATGATGTTACTATTTTATATCACCCAGGTAAGGCCAATGTGGTGGCCGATGCATTGAGTAGAAAGTATGCCAACATGGGTAGTCTTGCATTCATTCCGGTCAGTCAGAGACCATTAGCACTAGATGTCCATGCCTTAGCCAACCGGTTCGTGAGATTAGACATTTCTAAGCCTAGTAGGGTGTTAGCCTGCACGGTCGCTCGTTCTTCTCTATTAGAGCATATCCGTGAGAGGCAATTTGATGATCCTCATTTGCGTGATTTGAGAGATACAGTACAGCGGGGAGGTGCCACAAAGGTAAATCTAGATGATGATGGGGTATTGAGATTGCAGGGTCGAGTTTGTGTGCCCAATGTCGAAGGGAGTCGAGAGTTGATCTTAGCGGAGGCCCACGGTTCGCGGTATTCCATTCACCCGGGCGCCGCGAAGATGTACCAGGACTTGGGGCAGCACTATTGGTGGCGCAGAATGAAGAAAGATATCGTTGCGTATGTCGCTCGGTGTCTAAATTGTCAGCAGGTGAAATATGAGCACCAGAGACCTGGTGGTGTATTCCAGAGGATTGAAATTCCCGAGAGGAAATGGGAGCGGATCACTATGGACTTCGTTACTGGACTTCCTTTGACTCGGAGGAAATTTGATGCTATTTGGGTCATTGTGGATAGGCTGACCAAGTCAGCACATTTCATTCCAAAAGCAGTCTCCTACTCATCTGAGAGGTTAACGAAGATTTACATTCGAGAGATTGTTTGCCTTCATGGGGTGCCGGTATCAATTATCTCAGATCAGGGTACGCAGTTCACCTCGCACTTCTGGAGAGCTGTCCAGCAGGAGTTAGGCACCCAGGTTTAGTTGAGCACAGCATTCCATCCTCATACGGACGGTCAGTCCGAGAGAACTATTCAAATTCTAGAGGATATGCTCCGAGCTTGCGTCAATGATTTTGGAGGCTCGTGGGACCAATTTCTGCCATTAGCAGCGTTTGCTTACAACAACAGCTACCAGTCTAGCATTCAAATATCTCCATATGAGGCGTTGTATGGTAGGTGATGTCGGTCACCAGTTGGATGGTTTTAGCCGGGAGAGGCTCGGTTGTTGGGTACGGACTTAGTTCAAGAGGCCTTGGATAAGGTCAAGACAATTCAAGAGAGGTTGCGTTCAGCTTAGTCTAGACAGAAGAGTTATGTAGACCATAAGGTCCGAGATGTGAATTTCATGGTTGGTGAGCGGATATTTCCCCGGGTATCGCCTATAAAGGGCGTGATGAGATTCGGAAAGAAGGTCAAGCTCAGCCCTAGGTATATTGGCCCATTTGAGATTCTAGACAGAGTGGGAGGGGTGGCTTACAGATTAGCTTTGCCGCCTAGCTTATCAGCCGTGCATCCAGTTTTTCATGTATCTATGCTTCGGAGATACCACGACGATCCCACACATGTATTAGACTTCAGTACCGTCCAATTGGACAATGATCTATCTTACGAGGAGGAGCCGGTGGCTATTCTAGACCGGCAGGTTCGACAGTTGAGGTCGAAGAGTTATCCTTCTGTGCGTGATCAGTAGAGAGGTCAGCCTCCTGAGGTATCGACCTGGGAGTCCGAGTCTAGTATGCGGAGCCGCTACCCACATTTGTTTCCTGACTCACGTACTTCTTTCTTTTGTCCGTTCGAGGACGAACGATTGTTTTAGAGGTGGAGATTGTGACGACCCAAAGGGTCATCACTTATTTTTATTAATCATTTCGAGCTTCTGAGGCCTTGAAAACCTCATTCTATGTTGCCTCGATTTACGTACATGATCCGAGCATGTAGCCGAAAAGATTTTGTGATAGAAAATATGAATTCTATGAGAAATTTGGATAAAAATGATATTAATATTGATATGATTGACTTCGGTCAACATTTTTGGTAAACGGACCCGGACCCAAGATTGGATGGTCCCGAAAGGTCCGTAGGAAAATATGGGACTTGGACATGCGTCCGGAGTCGAATTCTGAGGCCTAGAACCCAAGTTATGAATTTTTCTGTGAAATTGTTTTTGATGTAATTATTAAAGGAAAATGAATTAATTGACCTTGGTATCGGGCTCGTATTTTGGTTCCGACGCCCGGTACAAGTCTTAAATATTATATATGTGCTTTCTGCAAAGTTTGGTGACATTTGGATGTCGTTTGGTATGTTTTGAACCTTGAGTTCCAAGTTTGAAAGTTTTGAAAACCAACAACAACAACAACAACAACAACCCAGTATAATCCCACTTAGTGGGGTCTCGGGAGGGTAGTGTGTACGCAGACCTTACCCCTACCCTAGGGTAGAGAGGCTGTTTCCAAATAGACCCCCGGCATCCTTCCCTCCAAAAACTTCCCACCTTGCTCTTGGGGAGACTCGAACTCACAACCTCTCGGATGGAAGTGGGGGTTGCTTACCATCAGAGCAACCCCTCTTGAAAACCAAAAGAATGAAAATCATGAACTTGAGGCTTGATTTGATGAAAACGATGTGATATTGGTGATGTGATCGCACGAACAAGTTCGTAATGTGTTCTTGAAGTTGTGTACATGTTTGGTTGGGAGCCCGGGGGGCTCGGGTAAAGATTTGATAGGCCGTAGGATCAATTGCTGAATTTTTGCACTGCTGGTTTTTCACCCAGCTGTTGGCTTCGCATTTGCGAAGAATTTCTCGAAATGCGAAGAAGACATGTCAAGGCTGGGTTCGCAAATGCGAACCCTTTATCGCAAATGCGATGTCTGCCAGAAACAAGCCAAGTTCGCAAATGCGAACAAAGGGTCGCAAATGCGATCTTGGCAGACCTGGGCCAGAGTTCGCAATTGCGAACTTAACCTCGCAAATGCGAGGCCTTCAGTATGTTGCCTGGCTTCGCAAATGCGAAGCATTTGTCGCAATTGCGACAAAACCCAAAAGCCTAGCTTGTTCGCAAATGCGAACATTATTTCGCAAATGCGAAACCCCCAGCATTTGCCTTGGCTTCGCAAATGCGAACAAATCTTCGCAAATGCGAACTTCCCAGCCTTAGCTTATTTTTCAAACTCCGGAAATTGGTCGGGGTTCGCAATTGCGAACCCATGTTCGCAAATGCGAACACAGAGACCTGTAAATCACGATTTCCAGCTTCATTCTTCACATTTCACAACCCAAAAACACCCATTGGCGATTATTCACGAACTCCCTCTTCTTCAAAACAATTGTAAGTCACTATTTACTTAATTCTTTCAATTCCTAACAACATTAAACATGTTTTTCAATAGAAATCAAAGGTTTTCATGGTAGAATTTCTTGTTTTTGGTAGAATATAGGGTTTTTCATGAATTAGGAAATTGGACCTCGAATTGAGGTCCGATTTTGAAACAAATTATATACTTGAACTCGTGGGGGGATGGGTAACCGGATTTTGGTTCGAACCCGGAATTCCGACCATGTGGGCCCGGGGTCGAAATTCACTATTCCGGGCAGAATGTTGTAAAAGTTGTAATTGGCCTTATGAATTAGTTTGTTGAGTAGTATTGATGATATTAAATCAAATATGTATAGATACGATTGGATTTGAGACAAATTTGAAAGGAAAACGCATTGCCACGGATTGAATTGTTCATAAACATTCGAGGTAAGTGTTTGTTCTATCCTAGCTTGAGGGAATAGGATTATGTGCTATGTGTTATGTGATCGAGTGCGGTGTATGGGCTCTGTGGTGACGAGCATCCATACTCCGGCGTCTAGCATGACCGTGAGTCGTTGTTAATACTTGTTGTGGGACATATTTGAATATAAATTGTTGAACCCTTGCCGGGTTGTAGAAGTGTTATTGTTCTCCCTTGTCGAGACTTGTTGTGAATATGATTGTTGATTGCCCTTGTTGGACGATTTATGATTTACTGTTTCATTCTTTGCCCTTAATTGTGATTGTTATTTGGGTGAGGAAGAGTGATAATGCACGAAGGGTGATGCCGTGCCTTGATTTATTATTTATGCACGAAGGTTAATGTCGTGCCTTGATTTATTATTTATGCACGAAGGTTAATGCCGTGCCTTGTTATTGATTATGCACAAAGGTTAATGTCGTGCCATGTTTTATTGATTATGCACGAAGGTTAATGCCGTGCCATGTTTTATTGATTATGCACGAAGGATCATGCCGTGCCTTGTTATTGAACCATGTACGGAGGATCATGCCGTACCATAGATGTGAGGATGAGAGTAAAAGCACGAAGGGTGATGCCATGCACTTTATTTGCTTATTTTGTGAGGATGAGAGTAAAAGCACGAAGGGTGATGCCGTGCAACTACTTGCTATTCCTTGACTTGATATTAGTTGTGTTTCCATTATACTTTGTTTTCCTTGTGAACTTATTAACTGTTGTTAATTGTTGAGTTCTTTTGAGATATTCCTTATTGTGTTATTACTTGGTTAATTCTTGTTATTTGTGGTATACATATATATGGAACTGCACAGGTTTATGTGGGTGTCCGGTCCTAGGCTTGTCACTACTTCGCCGGGATAGGCCAGGCACTTACCAGCACATGGGGTCGGTTGTGCTGATACTACACTTCTGTGCATTTTTGCACAGGTCCAGGTTACGATCAGGAGCAGCAGCAGTAAATCTTTTGCGTGGGAGTTGATCATATTTGAGACCGAGGTAGCTTGCAGACGTTCGCAGGCCCGACGTCTCTCTCTTTACTTATGTTATTAGCTGTAGTCTCTTTGTTCCGAGACAAACAGATTATGTTATATTTCTTTCAGACTTTCATGTGTAGTATTCAGTAGTAGTTCGTGAGTTGGTGACTCCATGTCTTGGGTAGAGGATTTCAGTATGGTTTTACCTTGAAACTGCTTAATACTATTTCGATAAAGTCTTTCGCACTTATTTAATTAAGTTATGGTTTGTTGATAAATTAATTATGAAATTTTATTAAAAATAGGATAGTATGAATACAGTGGCTTGCCTAGCTACCACGAGTAGGCGCCATCACGATCCCGATGTTGGGGGAAAATCTGGGTCGTGACACTCTTGAAATCATCATATAAGCTCCTCACTCTGAAATGTACACAAATCACAATTAGAGCCTATTTTCATCAAATAACCATACTATGTCATTGAAATGTAATTAAGCGAAAGCATAAACAATAGCTAAATCACCTCGATTTTACCTATTATTAGAGATATCTAAGGCCTTATGTTGAACATCCTAAAGATATGGACAGGTACAAAATAAAGAGAGCTTCTCCTGGGGTGCGCACTCAGCTTGAGGAAGAAATTAAGAAGATTCTTGATTGGGATGCATAAGAAGAATAGACGGAAATAATTTCTAATTCAATAGAAGGGAAAGCCCGAGGAATATGTGACTTGAGAAAAGGGTGCTTTATTGTGGCAATATGAACAACAAATTAAGAACTAGTTGAAATCAGCCTCGACGAGGGCGTTGAGTTCAGCTAGTGTGGTTGGTTTATTAGCCCCTAATATTGAGACGTGATGGATGTCAGGCTAAATCTATGTCAAGGGATTGTATATTTCCCCTTGGCGTAGGATTGTGCGGAAGCAATGTGCGGAGGTGAAGTGTGTCTAAGTTAGTACATGGACTTAGGCAAGTCAACTAAGCGAGGTGTCTTGAGTATTGGCAAGGCAGCTTGATTGTGGGAAATGACTATGGCAAATGAAGGTGCATGGCATTTGGCTAAGGCATGCGTGCGGATCAGTGGGATGATAAAGTTTGTGATAAGACATGGTCATAAGCTTATGAGCGAGGCATGATCCAAAGATAAGGCAAGGCAAGAAGACAACGTGTGGGCAAAAGCTAAAAAATAAGTGTGCAAGTCATGTGACTGAAAAAGTGAGTTGTTCATCTGCTATGGAAGTTAAGATTTGCACATGTTGCAGTCGGACAAAATGCTGAAGATGAGTTCAAATTCGTGGGAAGGTTTGAATTCAAATGTAGGACATGGTAGTTAGCTTATTTTTAGGTCTGTCATGTGCAAGGCACATTGTAATAACTGTCCCTTTGTAAAATGAGTCATAGGCAACTCCTTTATATGTTGTGATTTTGATGGTAAGAAAGCAAGTAGCATATGTAAGTATTTTCCAATAAAGTTTCCTTTATATTCTGCGAGAATTAATAAAGGTTGGGTCTTTACACGCATCTTTGTGCGTTGCTATATTTTTAGAAGTCTAAAATAATCTAAACATCGGACTGTGTGCGGAAAAAATAAGACTGAGCGGCTGAAAGTTTGGCTATTATCGTGCAGTGTCAATTATGCTAAAATTGGCCATGTTCTCTGTTGTTTTGGTTTGGCACTGAGGGATAAACACAAATTGCTTGTTAATGGGCGTTGAATCTAGAAGATCACTTCTTAATAGATGCCACTATATATGAATATAATAAAGTTATAAATAGAATGAGCGCTAAATAGAAATAATGGATTTACGAATATAATTTATGTACAACTTTTGAAGTAATGATAGAGTTATTTGATAAGTTAATAATTTGTGTTAGGTTAGCATTCTAGTTTTGGGGCTTTTGGTAAATACGTACTTCATCCTCCACAATGTGTATCCCCCCTTACTGGGAGAGACGTGATATATATCTTCACAAGAAATGACTATGGAAAACATGTATGAAACTGTATAAATTATCCCCAACCAACTCTTAAAGAAATGAGATCATAAAAATAATTTAAAGCACAAATAGAATGGCAGTGCGAATTCAAATTGTTGGCATCACATCTGGTAATTAGATTATTTATGTATTGACTGCCCAAACTATTGTATAGGGAGGGAGGTGGTAATTGGGATTACTTATCAGACGGATTGGGCGGTTATTTACTCTTAACGGTTATCGACTTTTAAACGTATTAATACGCTAGCCACCCGATAAGATATTGAACGGATAGATATCATTTTACCTATTATTGGACGGTTATCAGGCGATTTATCGGCCTAATTCAATCTATATTGTACGCTACAGAAAAGTGACAGTAGAATGGGAGATAGTAGCAAGATAACCTTTTTGGGGCATTTGCAGCAATTTAAGGGCATAAATTCAAAAGTAGATGGTATCATTGGCAAGATTTAAGACTTCATGTTAGCTAGACAGTACAATTTATCCATACAGATCAAATATTTCTTCTATGTTTGTTGTGGAAGCTTATTATTTTCCCATAATCACAAGCATATACTAAAACAATATAATTTAATGTTAAAGTAGAGAACACAAGTTCAACTAAAATTTCCTATTTGTGAATTCATAATTCCAAATTAATAAGCAATTGAAGAATATAATATTGCAGTGCACAAAAGAACACATCGGAATCTAGAAAAACATCTTCATGCACTTCATACTTTTCACATTTTCCCTGACCTTTACCTAAACAGCTAAACTGCGTGGAACAAAATTACAGAAGGGTCAAGGTTTTTGTTTATATATATATATATATATATATATATATTACATATATATATATATATATATATTACGGTTTAACGGAGTATCCCTTAAGAAAATTGAATAATGAGAGGAAAAAGAAAAAAGGTATAACTGAATCACCTATTTAAAGCATTAATAATGAATTATATATAATTTACAAGTAATTCTTGTTTATGACAGATAATATATAAAATTAGGACTGTTTTAATAAATAAGTTTCAAATATTGTATAAAAAAGAAAAAATCCATACAATAAACTTATCTTCCCCACACACACAAAAGAAAAGATTAGTTTTTGCTAAGTGCCAGAAGGGGGAAAAGAGGAAGAAATCCATTCAAATTTCAAACACAAAAAGAGCCCAAATAAGCACCGGGTCGGGCCCGCTTTCACCCAAAGGACCGCCTTTGTGTCCATAGCTACTTTTTTACTTCACTATCTTGTTGTACTAAGATTCACATTCCAAATCGAATCCCAATCAAGTTGTGTCAGAAGAAAAATAAAGTGAGACAGACAAAGAGAGCAGAAATGGAAAACGAAAGCAATGAAAAACTGGAAATAGAAGGAGTTCCAACACATGAGGGGAAATATGTAGAGTACAATGTACTAGGTAACTTCTTTGAGGTTACATCAAAGTACATCCCTCCTATTCAACCTGTCGGCCGTGGCGCTTACGGCATGGTCTGGTACTTCTCTTCAACTTTTATTGTTACACAGGGACTTTACATTAAAACGGTTTATTATGTATATTGGTTTAGCCTTTTAAAGACCCTTTTCTGCTGTTAGAGTAGGTAGAGTTGTGGTGTAAAGTTTAAGTCTTTTTAATGAGATCGAAAAACAACTGAAATTTTACTATAGGATTTATGTTTATTGGGATGCCTATGGTGAATTTGATTTGATTTGTTGGGTTCCCCTGCAGTTGTGCTACGAATTCCGAGACGAAGGAGGAGGTAGCAATCAAAAAAATTGGGAATGCATTTGAAAATAGAATTGATGCAAAAAGGACACTTCGTGAAATCAAGCTTCTTTCTCACATGGATCATGAAAATGTATGCTCAAATTAATTACTATAGTTGTTTTATGTTGGAGAATTTATGTCCTTTGCCTATGCTATTTCAGTAAATTTGTAGTCTTTAAACAAGTCATAGACAATTGTACGTTTGTAAATCATCCCATTAAAAGTATAATGGAAACTTTACAAGTTTTAAATATAGAAATGTGCCATTCCTCTTGTGCCTAGTGCTAATGGAATTTTTATTACTACTTAAATGTGATTATCAGATATTTGAGGATAAAAAACTATGTTTTTATTCTATAGTTTCTGAAGTGTAGCTTATAGCTTTGCCTCTAGTGTTCTTTTTTAGTAGATCTGAAATTTGGTTACAAAATTCGTTGCTTTTGATATTGGTATATTGGTTGTGCAGATCATCAAAATAAAAGATATAGTAAGACCACCAGACCGAGAGGAATTCAACGACGTGTATATCGTGTACGAATTAATGGATACTGATCTGCATCAGATAATACGCTCTTCGCAAGCATTGACAGATGATCACTGCCAAGTATGTGGACCTCTCTACTTATGCTCTTTTTTCTTTGAATTTTAGTTGAAGTATAGCAATCATTCTCTAATAATTGATGCTCGATAAAAAGATCAAGCTAGTTGCTGATATTTTGTTTGATTATGTACGATTAAGTTGCACACTGTGGCACGAGTAGTTTAGCCTGGAGCATTCCAAGTTTAGTAGACTAGTACCTGCATGATTGGTGTAGCTTGAACGAGAAAAGCAATATGTTCTCGTATACTCTTTCGGACTTGTTAACAGAAATAGTGAGAACGAGGTAGAACCTGTATACTGACTAGTTACAGCTAACTCCATGCTCCTAGTTGGCAATGCACATGATTTTCGGAATGGGTTCTGAAATTTTCGAAGAGGCGGTTGCTATTCCAAACGATATTATGCATGATTGGTTGGATTAGTATATCAGCCATCTATACCTATAGTACAAACCTCTTTGTGAGCTCCTTACTCGCTGTAAACTATCACCTAACATTTCCATAGACCACAGGGAATTGGATATTTGAATGTGACATAATTTTTTCTTTGCATTCCCTGAAACAAAACCACCACTTTTAACTGGCAGAACCAACTTCCACAGTTTCACTAACATGTTTATTAGCTGATTTGCTTATGGTGTTTAAGGTGGATCTATGCCTCTGATGCTATGTGTAATTTATTTTTGTTTCTAATAAAATTCCACTATGCACAGCAACTCATAGGAGAAAATTTGAGAGCGGAATCTGTTTCCTCCTGAATGAGATTGGTTATATTAGCTGGCATAGTGAAGGCTCAAACTGGATGTTTGATCTTAGTTCGGCTTTTCCTTTTTTGTTTTTTCGTGTTGATGGTGATGACACCGCAATTTGTCAGTTGCTCCTCTGCTCCGCACTGGTTTTCAACCACAAAAGGCAAAAAAAGAAAGATCTAGACCAAGCTTTACCATATTTGTGGTGTCATCATTTATGCCAATTCAGTTCAGCCAATTTCCCATTGAATCCGTTATTACCTGATACCAGAGTCTCTGGTATCTTAATACTAGGAACTAAATGATGGCCATTCAAATTACTTTAGTCTTAGTATGATATTTTTATGTAAATGATCTCACTTGTAACTATTTAAGCTGTAATTTTTAGTAATACTATGTTAACTCCTGTTTAACTAATTCACACTTCATAATTTTAGTGTATGTGCTAGTTAAATCATATATGCACAATGAAAATAATCACCTTGGTTTGGCAAAGTTTCTAACATCCTATTTATGATGCTTTTCAGTACTTTCTCTATCAATTATTACGCGGACTCAAGTATGTACATTCAGCTAATGTCCTCCACCGAGATCTGAAACCTAGCAACTTACTACTCAACGCAAACTGTGACCTCAAGATTTGTGATTTTGGGCTCGCTAGAACTACTTCAGAGGCGGATTTTATGACAGAGTATGTTGTGACCCGATGGTATAGGGCACCAGAGTTACTACTCAATTGTACTGAATATACTGCAGCAATTGATGTATGGTCTGTTGGTTGCATTCTAATGGAACTCATAAAGAGAGAACCTCTTTTCCCAGGCAGAGACTATGCTCAGCAATTGGGGCTTATCGTTGCGGTATGTCTGCTTTCTTAATTAGTAGTTGTATAATGCCATTTTAAGTATTATACTCTTATTAGCAAACACTAATGCTCATCTATAGTAGATCTACTTTATTGTCATTTTTATAGACCAATCATAAAATCTGTTTTTCGCTCTTTTTATAAATAAGCTATTAGGTTCACCAGAGGATTCTGATCTTGGATTCCTAAGGAGTGATAATGCTAGGAAGTATGTAAAGCATCTCCCTCGAGTTCCAAGACAACCCTTTTCCCAGAAGTTCCCGGATGTGTCCCCTTTAGCTCTTGATCTTGCTGAAAGGATGCTGGTTTTTGATCCAGCTAAACGCATAACTGGTATGCTCATCAGCAACCACAACATTATAAAGTTTTACTTTACTATACTTGTTGGCTCTTCCTCATATAGTCTTACATTGATTTCAATGTACCTGCAGTTGAAGATGCATTGAATCATCCATTCTTGATAAGTCTCCATGAAATAAACGAGGAACCTGTTTGCGATGCTCCTTTCAACTTTGACTTTGAACAAGCATCTCTAAGCGAGGATGATATAAAGGAGCTCATATGGAACGAGGCTCTAAAGTTCGATCCTAATACAATGAAGTGATTTCATTCTATATTTCCTAAATTACTGGTTTGATCGATGTATTGAGTGTGATTTGGCTTTGGCAGGTTAGCCAATTGTAACATCTGTTTTATTTTTCTTTTAAGCTGAGCCTGGAGAGTTTGGTTTGCCTCCCTTCGTACACGGGGTTGTTATAGGGGAGTGCAGGACGGGGTAATTATTGGATTCATATTCTACTCAAGAATCCTCCCCCCTCAAAATTTTCTGTAAAAAGCAAATCTTGTTCTGTTTACAAACATGAAACTCTTTGTAAACGGATCATGAGATAGAAAACCAATAAGTATGAAAAAGAAAGAAATTAATTATGTTTTTGCGTATATGTTGCTGTATAAGAAACCATTGAATACCAGTGGTATTGATACTTCAATTTTTATTTGCTGTTTGCCTTGAATGGACATTGATCAGCTCCTTTCTCCCTGCATAAGGACATATAATATTTTCCCTCAGGTCTGTCGCGGAGATGATTTTTCTACAATTTGTTTATGGGATTAGTGTGTTGTGTATATGATGCTGCAATTTTTCAATTGCTTTGGTTCCATTGGTCCAATTCCTTTCAACCTGGAAAAAGATTTTGTTATTGTTAGCGGAAACGTAAAAGAAACAACACAAGATTTAACGTGGTTTGGATCAAAATAATCCTACGTCCACAAGAGAACAACTGTTTTTCTATTATTAACAAAGGAATGAGAGATTTCCCAATTACACGTAAGAGAATTTCTCTCTTAACTTTTTTACTCACTACAATATATTGTATTATTTTTGGGATGATTTCTATAAGTGAGAGAGCGCATCTATTTATAGAGGTAAAGACTCATCTTGATGTCATTGGTGACATTAAACTACCTCCTCTTGATATCATGGGTATGGGTGACATCAAAGGAGGAAGTTTCCTCCTAGCATCCACGCTAACTCTTTCCACCTACTCTTCCAATTGGCATGTTATTGTTGACTAAACATAAACCAACATTTTCAATCTCCACCTTGGCTTACGTTTCGAACGTGCGTGTGAACATCTCTGGCTAAAACTTCTAAGCTTACGGGGCAACCCCGTTGTAAGAAAGAAGAAGAATCAAACCATTGTTGAACATACCACCTCCACCTAACAACTGTTCTCTTTGGAGTTGCATCAGTTGATGCACACCCTCGCCAACTTCTTGCAGTGTGCAAACTTAACAAGCGGGACTATCTTGGTCAACATGACTGCAGCATTGTGATAACCTTCACGATCTTGATAGTTCCCTCTTCAATAACATCTCGAATAAAATAAAATCCGACATCAATGTGTTTAGTGTGCTCGTGAAATCTCTAATTTTTTATTAGATGAATAGCACTCTAACTATCACATCCAAGAGTTGATTCCAGCTGAACCAAACTCAATTTCGCTACTAAACCTTTCAACCAAATAGCTTCCTCCTCGCCTCCGCTGCTGCCATGTATTTTGCTTCTGTCGTAGACAAAGTGACAATCAACTGCAGAGTCGACTTCCAACTAACGACACCACCAACGAGGGTAAAGATGTATCCAGTTGTGGACCTTCTTCTGTCAAGATCTCCTACATAGTTAGAATCCATATAACCGAGAATTGAAATGCCTCCACTTTTTCGAAAGGTTAGACCAACACTAGAAGCTCCTTTGAGATATCTCAATATCCACTTGACAACTTCCCAATGCCTCTTTCCTGGGCTGGACATGTATCTACTTACCACACTTACAGATTGAGCAATATCTGGACGTGTCCATACCATAGCATACATAATGCTACCGACTGCAGTGACATAAGAATCTTTGACATATGCTCCACCTCATTCTCGGACTGAGGCATTTGTAACTCTCTTATGATAAAGATGTACAACATTGTCTTCTCCTGAAATCTCCATACCAAGGATTTTCTTTGCAGCTCCTAAATCTTTCATGTAAAATTCATTGCTCAACAGTTTCTTCAAAGCATTTATCTCTCTAATGTTGTTAGCAGCAATAAGCATATCATCAACAAACAACAGTAAAAAAATCATTGAGTTACTAGACATCTTCTTGTAATGCACACAGCTATCAAATGCACTCATTGAGAATTCATGTGTAGTCGTGAATGATCAAACCTTTTGTACTACTGTCTAGGGGATTGCTTCAAATCCTACAAAGACTTTTTTAGTTGGCATACGTGATTTTCTTTTCCCTCGGCTAGGAAACCTTCTGGATGATCCATATAGATTGTCTCTTCTAGATCACCGTGTAAGAAAGCAGTTTTGACATCAAGTTGTTGAAGCTCCAAGTCAAATTGTGCAACCACTGCTAGTAGCACGCGGATTGAGTTATGCTTCACGACTGGAGAGAAAATCTCATTGTAATCAATTTTCTTCTTCTAACTGGAACCTTTTGCAACAAATCTCGCCTTAAACCTAGCATCTTCCACTTCAGGAATTTCCTCTTTCTTTTGATAGACCCATTTGTATCCCACTGTCTTGTTCCCCTTTTGTCTTCTCACTAAGACTCATGTCTGATTCTTGTGAAGAGACTCCATCTCTTTGGTCATGGCTAACCGTCATTGTACATCATCCTTGCAAGAAGTTGCTTCAATACGAGGATGGCTTCAGATCCTTAATCTCTTCTTGTGCAGCTACGAACGCATATGCAATCAGGTTTGCTTGATTTATAAGGCGTTCCGGTTCTCATGTCTACCTCTTCTTCCTCCCCTTCGCAATTATGTATGGTTCATTGACAACAAGTTCTTCAAGGTCTACATATTTTGACTCATCTTTAACCTGAGTCTCTTGATCCTTTTCCTTGGCAAGCTCCACGTGCTCATGGGGCAAGGAAGGGCGAGGCGAGGCGGGGCAAGCTTTGACCTGGTAATATTTTGACGCGCTCTGCCCTGCCCTATTTAGAATTTTTTTCAAATTTTGCCCTGCCCCGCCCTACCCCTTTTGGGCTCTTTTGTATTTTTTTTTCTTCTAATTCTGAGAAGTGTTATACTGTATACTATTAAGCACATACATTAAAAACTGTGCCAAAAATAAAATGACACAATTGGTCCTCGCCTACACAAGTCTTGCAGAAGTACTCATGTATATGAGTTGGTCGCTTTAACCATTCTACCATCGATACTTAGCGGGGATCCTAGGCTTCTTCAAATGTTATCTTTACTAATATTAATCTACTTACAAATACATTAACCTTGTATAGAGAAGATTAATCTTTGATTTGCGTGAAGTTTGTCAATTACACATTCATAATAAAGAAAAAAAAAACATTGAACATAAATGTAAATTGCAAAGATTGTATTACTTTTTCGAAAGACAGTCAACTAAGTTCTAATTAGCAACGTATTCTAGAGAATAAAAGGCTCCCGGCTACTATAAACTTTTTTCCACGAGAGAATGTTTGAACAAAGAATCAACCAATCTATTAGAACGTGTGAAAGCATATTAATCCTAAAATAGAACGTGTGAAAGCATATTGCGATTATCTATCACACCAAATCTAAATTTTTAATTTCCCTAGCACAACAATAAAACCTCCCGAGTCCCTGACAAAACAGCAGCAGGACCACAAGCCTCAGATGTTGATGATCCACACTTGTACAGAAAGAATGAATTTTGTCCCTCCCTGCCCTATTAAAAATTTTCAAAAACAACATTTTGCCCTGCCTCGCCCCATTAAATTCTTCCCCTGCCCTGCCCCAATGGCCAATCATTTTCATGGCAGCCATTGAGCAAATATAACAATCTTTACCAAGTAAAACAAGCTTAAGCACAATTGTTGCAAATTGTTGGCACTGTAGAAGAGGCAGTCCACTATATTTAGGATGTGGTAAAGATCTCTTGCGACTGGTTTTGTTAGTGCTTTTGACACACATACATGTTTGTGCCGAACAAAATTAACCAATTATAAATCTTGGATCTACCTATATGGCATTACAGCAAAAGCTTGGCGTCTCCCTACGTTGAAAAAGCGATTTGTGCGAGCATGACTGTTATTACCCGTTCAAAGGTGCATGAAAAAACTCAGCACACTTCTGACAAATTTACTACAAAAACTTGGTATAAAGTCGATGGTGAAAGTTCAGTAACAAGAGATCTAAGGCTAGTGGCAAATGATACACGCGAGTACTGAACGGAAACCCTCTAGATCCAGGGAGAAACGCGCCAACGATTTGCATTGGCGATCTGTCTTGTTATTTTCCATTAAATGGCTAAATTTCCTGATTCAGCAGACCTTGGCTGGCTTTATTTTACAAAGAGGTCTGCTGTAACAAAGCTAAAACTATTTCTACCTATACGAAGACTCCTTAACTATCACATGAATTTCCAAGCCTTTAACATTTTTGGGATCTGGACCTCAACACTGATTACATGGGTGTTTACAGGTATGCCTTCGGACTGCAGAGGTTCAAAATAAAGAATTGTTCATATTCAAGCTAGTTTTAGATCGAATCTAAAGGCACATGACTTAGAACTTAAGAACTTGTTTTGGTTGACTTCCTCGCTTCCCCATAGCATTTTCAAGAGCTGAATGAAAATCATCAAAAGGTGCCACTTCCAACCTGTATAAATATGACGGAATATAACATCAGAGCCCTGCATCAAGATAATATTACTTGCAGTTCGTGGTAACATTGTGAAAGAAGCAGCTCCAAAACACCTTGAAAAAAATATAACCTCCATCCCCTTAGGTCATAAAACTAAATACGTCCTGATCATTAGGTTAACTATTGACTTCCTCACCCACTATCATTCATCCAACAGTCAGCAAGCCACAAACATTTTCAACTCTATAGAATTAATTTTTCATTTTCAATGAAATTCTAGTAACTACAAAATTTCCAGAACTTTTCTTTCACAAGGACACGATGACATCAAGTGAGAGAGGGGTCATACTCATATTTCAATTTCCCATCACGACATAAGCCCAAAAGATAATCTATCATGGATCGGCACTCTTCAGCTTTGTCTGAACTCATCCACCTCTGCAGCCAGAATCCTGTCAAGGTAAGCTCCTGAAAATATAGAAGCAATGACAGTTCAGTGTTCTTTTCCCTCACAAGCATATACTAACACAGCTCACTGGGTTTCAATAATAAATTTTTACAGGTCTTAAATGCACATATTTGAAGCCCTTATTTGATCCAAACTCCCCAACAACAATCAAATATTCTTAGTTATCAATCATGCATTGAATGGATCAGTCATTGAGGTTTGTTTCCTGTTTAGCAGAGTTTTATTGTCACATTATATCCCT
This sequence comes from Nicotiana noctiflora, assembly GCA_032618575.1. NCBI lineage: Eukaryota > Viridiplantae > Streptophyta > Magnoliopsida > Solanales > Solanaceae > Nicotiana > Nicotiana noctiflora. The sequence continues at coordinate 203,992 of JASVEL010013607.1, forward strand.
CACTTTGTTAATGCTCATTCAGGTATAATTGAAGTAGCTCCATCATAGATACACTTTTTCAGAGGAAAAACACTAAAGGGTGATGCTTGAAGCTTGCCTTGAATATAAAAGATGAAGTAGATACAGTTATAGGTCTCTTTGACATCCCCCCATATGTAACCATAGTTCCACCCTGCCTGCAAAAAACATACTATGCTTTTAAAACTGAAAAGTTGAACTGGATAGAAAATAATATTAAGAATACCATCTTACTTCAGGAATTTGAGGACTAATGAAGCGGCATTGCCACCAACACAGTTAAAGCCCAAAGCAGGTTCAGATATATTGCCCTACACCGTTAATGATAATTATGGTTAAAATGGAAAATACCAACAAGAAAGAACATCCGAGAGAAGTTAACTATTTTAGAACAATGTCCCAAGTCCCCAACACATTGAAGATGTGTAAAGTTGGAAAAAGGGGATGGGCCTAGGAAACAAAAAATTGAATGGAAATGACCTATATAAATTGCAGTGTAAACAAGACTATATAAGTCATTATAAACTTAAAATGGCTGTTTATGGATACCAGGAGACCTCTGACATTCTTCACTTCCAGTTGGCTTTCAGTATACACTTCATCAGCACCTAGTTTCTTGAGATTTTCTTTTGCCTCATCTGATCCTGCCCTGAGAAAGCATTAAGTTTGTGATCTTGTGCATATGTTATGCATTGCAATTTTCAATAAATTAGTAGGACCTAATATGTTTATCAATAAAAAATGGACCAAGTACGGTACATCATACGCATATTAATGATAAAATACTTAACTGAGACCTGATTGGTGTGTAATTCATTACTTGAGTTTCATTGAGAAAAGCTTTCAAAGAAATGAACAAAATTTATGTAGATGCAATTTGTTTGGACGTGGACTCATACTCCCGGTGGAAGAGCAATTCCCAGGAAATCCATGTTAATTTCCAAACATAAGGGCACTTTGGCAGGAATAAAAGGGGAAAACTTAGAATCAACATATGATATCACAACAGTAATTTTTTTTTCTTGTCACTATAGAGAGAAATTACAGATGCAAGTAGCATGACATCTACTTTAAGCAAATTTGAACTTTAAAAATAAGTCTGTCCTTTCTTTTCTGGAAAAGCACAAGTATCTTTGTAGAGAAGTGGCATGAAGCTAAAGGAAGCATGATTTTCACACCAGAGAATTAGATGCTGCTCTGAACAATTATTTTGGGAAATAAGATAACTGAAAATACACCAAGACCAAAACATATTTGCAACAGAAGTAAACTCCACCTGTCTCTAATGATATTGACGCTATGAATCCCACGAAGTCGAGCTAGTTGAATAACACATTGCCCCACCATGCTTGTAGCACCATTTTGTACAATAGTGTCCCCTGCTTATGAAAATATTAGCAAGGAAAGGAAGCAAGCACTAACCATATTATCAAGTACCGGACAACCTGGTTTTAGTGTCACAAAGTCCTCCAGCATTCTCAAGGCAGTCAAAGGATTAACAGTAACAGTCGCAGCAAACTCCATCGGGGTGCTTTTATCAATTTTGTGCCAGACAGTTTGTTCTTTTACGACATAGGTCTGCCATGTTCCTGCATGAAAACATTATTGTGGTGATGCATATGGGATACCACATTAAGTGCCTTGATTGGGTCTAAAGTCTACTCAGGCTAATAAGATATGCTTAGGGTTCACAACTTGATCTTTTGACACCGAAATTTTACCTGAAGAAGGTGGGGAAGGGATAACCCAATCTCCAGTGGAAAGACCCTTAACTGCAGAGCCAACAGCATGCACTTCTCCAACTCCTTCATATCCCCCAACTGCAGGCATTGGTGGTCGGACAGGATAAACTCCTGCGGTACAATAGATTTGGGACAACTATTGTGAAATAATGTTCCTTTATGAGAAAGATTAATCTTGAAAATGAAAGAAAACAATGGCTAAAGAAGGTTTTTTCATTATGAGGTCGCGTATCGAATCTTGAAATTATGTATTTAGTCCTTAGCTGGGATTGAGGCATAATTGATTGATTGAAAGAAAGAAAGAAAGAAACACCTTTAGTGCAACGAGGCATCCTTTGAAGAAAAGTAAGTTGCACAAATAAAAGCAAAATATTGCCTCTCCCCTCCCCAGTCCCCACCCCTCCCCTCGTCATTTTAAAAGTGGATAAATTTTGAAACAAATACAACTACCAAAACCTACCTCTGTTCAAATACAATTTGGCCCTCGGGAGCAAGTTGAGATCTTAGAAACATATATTATTCTCTTTTAGAACAATACACCAAAGTGCATAATATCCAATGTATTGGGTGGCATATATTTCAAAGTAACAAGAACAACATGATTTCTACTACAACCTCCATTTCAATTTATATGGTACTTTGACTTGGCATAGAGTTTCAGAAAGAGAAAAAACCATTTGGAACTTGTGGTCTTAACGGGGAAAAATAATTTGTAAAACCTTTTGGACCTTGTTGTCTTAAGGGGAAAATGGTTTGTGACTATAAAAGCATAGATTAAGGGGAAAATGGTAAGCTTATATTAAATTTCCGAATTATAAAACTGTGCGATCCTTTTTGAACGGATTAATAGAAAATATTGTCACAGAAATTGGGATGGAGGAAGTATGGGACAATACTTTGGTATACTCGTACTCAATCAAGGGACAAAAGTAAATGTAATTTCGTATTTGGAGTCAAACTCCAACGGGACACAAACACAAGTAGAACTGTTTGACTCAAAAATTATAGGTTACTTTGTGAGCTATTAAAAATCGAAAATATAAGAGGGGTAAATCGTAATCAAATAAAATAAACCCAAAATGGAATCGGTGTGATTATAATATAGAAATGTTTGCAAGAATGAAGAAATTATAAAGATAATCGACCATCACAATTGAGAGAATAATAGAGAGAGAATGATAGAAAGAGAGTGATAGAAGATGTATTATTAGATAATAACACATGATCCTCCACAACAGGGAATCCCCTCCTTTATATAGAGGTGGGGCTTCCTAACAAAAATTACGATCGTCATTGAATCGTCGACGCCTTAAAGGGAAGTCGTCTAAATACATACGTCACCGTTTATACCCTCACGTCTATATTGTGCCCTTGCTGAAAGAAACGTAAGGGAGGGTCGTATCCTCACCATTTTGTGGGCGTGGGGAAAGCCGCACTCGGCCCCCTATGGCCAAATCATATTTTAGCCCCACACAGTTAGTCCCTCCGCTCGTTGGAGGCGTACTCGACGTACGTCTAGAATGGGCGAAAAAGTCAATCCGTCGTGGCGTCGTTAATGCATTGACACGTGGCCTACTTTTCGAATTGACGTCACTGCCGGCATGCGTCATGATTATAACTGCTCCCAAGCGTTTTGGTTTCCAGCCCCTTTTCCGACGCCTGCCTCTTCGATTCTCGTGTATCAAGGCTATATAAATAGGGGGAGGGTTTGATTTCTACTATCTTTCGAACTTTTCATACTCTTTCTACCTATTTTCGTCTTTCATTAGGGCTTCTAGTAACTTTTGTGTTTGAATCCTTCGAGTCCTCTTCGAAGTTAGTTTCCCTAGTCGTTGACGTGTTTATTTGTAGACAAACTCTGATCATGGCAAGACGAGGCCAACAACATGGAGGAAATGGATACGAGTCTCCCTCTAGGGTTCCACCATCTTCGGGTGATGGGAAAAAGACTCAAAGACCCCTTGTTTCCCTCACTGTAGATAATGTTCTTCGTTGAGAGCTTCATGCTCGAAGGGATTTTCCCACACGATGCCTAACTCCTGCATGGAGCGGTTATGATTTCTCTAACTCACATTTGGACAGTTTGCGGGAGGCATGCCAAATTCCGGAGACAGTGATTATGAGGGCGACCGGAGAGAATTTTGTTGACGTGCACAGACCGGGGTTCTGTGCTTTTTATGAATACCTCTTTTTGATCGGGTGCGGCCTCCCCATATATCCTTTGGCAGAGGAGCTCTGCTGTTTCTCCAATGTGTGTCGGGCCCAGCTCACCCCATACACGTGGAAAGTGTCGCATACGGACCACTTACGCCAATCGGGCTGGACTCGACGTCAAGGTCCACCACCTGCTGCAACTGTTTAGCCCTGGTTTCATGAGGGGAGCGATGCTACAGTTGAAGAACCATGGTACGAAAGGCCTGGTTGTCAAGGCGGACGATAAGCCCAATCGTCGCTTTTGGTTAAAAAATTTCTCTGTCCGAAAAGCGGACCTGGTGGCGGCGCCAGAAAGGTTCCCAGAAATGTGGAATCCCGAACGTGAGTGTTGCTTTACATAATACTTTTCATCACTTACGCCCATTCAGTCTGTGACTTCTCTTGCCTTCCTATTTTTGCGGCTAGGGTTTTTCTGCCCCGACTTGTACCAGGTATAAGGTCGTGGGTGGAGAGAGTGATCCCTCTCACGGAGAGGAATGCCGGACGTGGGCAGCATTCATCACAAAATACGGCCCTTCAGGTATTGCACCGACTTCTTCTTTGGTAATTTTATCTTCAAGCATCGTCGCTTGACTTACTTTAATTTGGCAGTTCGGAGCGCATCTCGAAGGAGGAGAAGACGTAATGCTGCAACTCCCTCGGTGGCAAACTCTATGATGAGTATGTGCTTCAGTACCATTCGGATGAGGATGTTCCCGAGGTTGCTCAGCCTGAGGGAGAGTATGTGACCGTAGAGGCCTCTAGCGAGGATGCTTCCGAAGCTGCTCGGTCCGAGGGCGGAAATACAACCCGGGAACCCTTTGGCAAGGACGTTCCTGAGGCTACTCGGCCTGAGGTCGAGCTGGTAGTCAAATCTATGAATGAGGTGACTCCTTCGCCTCCATCACCTCGTGTCGAAGAGGAAGCTTCCGAAGGCGAAGATCCGCCGGAGCGGAAAAGGCGTCTACTGCTTCTCGGCAAAGGCATAGCCGTAGAGCGCAGCAGGGCGAATATACGTCGTTGTGAGTCAAGGCCGGTCTTGATGGACGATGCCATTCGCTCGGAGAGGCCAGCCCTTCTGAGGGGGGTCGTACCCGATATTACCTCCCTGAGAGTCGAAGGACGACATACCGGCCGCTGCTGAGGCGGTTGCTGACGAGGGAAGAGCGGATTCCGGGCGGGCTCCCACGGTTGCGGACGTGCCGGGATCACGCTCGAGTGGAAATGGTGGCGGTTGGGCCTAACCGTCGAATCGTGTTCCTGACTGGATATAAGCAACAAAGAGAGTGAGCAGGCCGCGGCAGACATGATTTTGCTGGACGCGGCTACCGAGAGCAAGACTCTAAAGGAAGTCAGCGACAGGGACTTATCGCTACGAGTCGCCGGTGCAACTTTGCAGGTATGCTTTGTTGTCTTTTTGTTTCTTAGTGTGAGCCTTTACGCTTGTGCTAACTTGTGTTCCCTCTTCAGACCCTCATTTTGGATGTGAAGAGGGACATGCATGCTCAGTCTTCACGTTGGCGGGTATCTATGCCCAAGACCCGCAGTTCCATGTATTTCGCGAGGGCTTGGAGCAGTAGGAGGCTCAACTGCGAGAGCATGTGACTCAGTTGGAGCAAGCAAATGCGAACTTAGTGACTGCTGTGGCTCGAAACACATAGCTGGAGAATCTCCTTCGGTCGAAACAGGATGAACTGGAGATTGGTCGTGGGGCAATGGCGGAGGCCGTTGAATTACGTGCCAAAGTTGATGCCCTAACCGCCGAGCTCAATGCCAAGGCAGCTGAAGTTGACGCTCTTAAGCAGGCAGCAGCGACCGGATTGGCCGACGATGTGTCTAGCGAGGCACACGACATGTGGATGTACGCCGAAGCCAGGCTGACAGTTTTTGAAGAGTTGCGTACCGCTGGTCGGGCTACCGAGGCGGAGGTTGAGAACCAACGCCGTCTGGTTTGGGTCGCCCGAGAAGCTTGCGGGTATAACCCTGATTCTCCGGGCCCGGCGGGATGTACCTTTGCAGATGTGAACCAGTTGGTTACTAGGTACTGGATTTCTACGTTATTTCGGGCCGAGGGCGACGGGCCGACTGGCGGTGGCGAACAGGGTGGCGGTGATTAGAATGTATGTTTATTTTGTTGTGATTTTGTAGCCGCGGGGATAAGATTTTTTGTAAATGTATATATACTTTTTTTTTGGAGTAAATGGAAATCATTCTTTTGGTATTCATATCTTCTTTCTGTACCTTTCATTTTGTGTGCTTATTGTAGCAGTATGCATAATATCAATCATTGTCAATTTGATTTGTCGTAGTCGAGCTGGGTCGAACTTGTATGGTAATGACTTCAGTCTTTTGCTTATCTTGGAATGATTGTGAATGTTTGGCGATATCGATTGCGTCGAATCGATTTATCGTAGTTGAGCCGAGTCGACTACTACGATACTGGCCTTGGCCGTTTGTTCGTTTTGAGGTGGTCGTGACCATTTTAATGATCTCGACCGTGTCGAGTTGATGTATCGTAATCGAACTGAGTCGATCACCTTAATACTGGCATTAGCCTTTTATACGTTATGGACGGCCTTAGCCTTTTATATATTGTAGATGGCCTTAGCCTTTTCTACGTTATAGGCGGCCCTAGCCTTTTGTACGTTGTAGACGGCCTTAGCCTTTTCTATATTGTAGATGGCCTTAGCCTTTACTACGTTATAGGCGGCCTTAGCCTTTTATTCGTTGTAGACGGCCTTAGTCTTTTATGCGTTATGGACGGCCTTAGCCTTTCGTATATTGTAGATGGCCGTAGTCTTTCGTACATTGGAGATGGTCGTAGCCTTTTATACATCAGAGATGGTCGTAGCCTTTCATACATTGAAGATGGCCGTAGCCTTTCATACATCGCAGACGGCCGTAGTCTTTTATACATCGGAGATGGTCGTAGCCTTTCATACATAAGAGATGGTCGTAGCCTTTCATACATCGGAGACGACCGTAGCCTTTCATACATTGGAGACGGCCGTAGCCTTTTATACATTGGAGATGGTCGTAGCCTTTCACACATTGGAGATGGTCGTAGCCTTTCATACATTGGAGATAGCCGTTGGTTCAGTCCCTGTGACACGCCTATTGTGCTGGCTAGCAGAGTAACTAGCGTGTCAAATTTGCCTCGTGAGCATTTCCGAGCATCTCCTTCGTCGCCTCGTTAAAAACCTTTCCGAGAAAACCTGATTGGGACAAAACTCGGATAAGGGAAAAAGAGTAGGACTCGGGAGGTGCTCTTTAGAAATGAAAATACTTGAGATGAGAGATGTCCTAGTTGTTTTGAAGCGTCTTCCCTTCCATGGTCTCTAGTTGAAACGATCCTCTATTTGTTGTCGTAGTAATTTTATATGGTCCGTCCCAATTGGTACCCAGTTTTCCTTCGCTCGGATCCTTGGATGCCAAAGTCTTGGCTTTGAGGACGTAGTTGCCTACTTTGAGCGGTCGGATTTTTGCCCTCTTGTTGTAGTATCTTTCGATTTGCTATTTTTGGGCCGCCATCCTAATGTGGGCCATTTACCTCCTTTCTTCAGCTTCATCGAGGTCTTAGAGTCGGTTCGATGGAGTCGGTTCAAATCGTTTTCTGCTCCGCTCGTGTGTGAGTACCTCAGACTTGGTTCGCCTACTTCAACTGGTATGACGGCATCAGTTCTGTAAACCAGTGAGTATGGCGTTTCTCCCGTGGAAGATTTAGGGGTGGTCCTGTGCGCCCACAGTACCTCTGGTAGCAGTTCAGGCCACAGCCCTTTGGCGTCTTCAAGTTTCTTTTCAATATATTCAGTATGATTTTGTTGGATGACTCTGCTTGACCATTGGCGACAGAATGATACGGTGCGGAGAGTATCCGTTTGATGTGCCATTTGTCGAAGAATTCGATTGTTTTCTGATGATGAACTGTCGCCCGTTGTCACAGGTGATTTCTTTGGGGATGCCGAAGCGGCAGATGATGTTCTTCCATATGAAGGCGATGACCTCTTGCTCGCGTATTTGGGCGTATGCACCTGCTTCCACTCACTTGGAGAAATAGTCAGTTAAAACTAATAAAAAGCGTACCTTTCCTCGTCCGACGGGTAACGGGCCGACTATGTCCATTCCCCATTTGATAAGGGCCAAGGGGAAGTGACCGAATGGAGGGGTTCTCCCAATTGGTGTATC